>JAQIWP010000184.1:0-34599 GCA_034695525.1 Euzetes globulus
AATGAATAAATTTGAAAACTTTATTCTTTCCAACAAAACGACAAAACAGACTCTAATCACTAGTTATTTCACTAAAAATGATTAAATTCGTTGTGTATTAGTATTTTTCAATTTTTTGAATAAAATTAAAATTTTTGAATATCTGGTCGGTTATAGTGAATCCCGCTTATAGTGAACAGATTTCTTGGGCCCGAGCCGTTCACTATAACCGGGATAGAGTGTATTTTCATTATTTTCAACAGAATGTTGGAAAACAACAATCAGTTACTATAGGAATAAAGTTTCGACTGAAGTCTAAAGTCTATCAAACTTTTCAAACTTTTGTCTGAAAATCACATTTGTATTCATAATAAATGTATTAAAATATTTTGAAAATCGTATAAAAGTCTAAAATAATTTATTATGAATTTGTAATTTATTTCAGACCAAACTCTATTTTGAGTAAGCAATTGCTCATGCAAGTTTGTCACACACTCGCTTGTTCTCAGACAGGAATCAATTGATTTTTTCGACGTCACTCATCATTTAGGATGTAATTCAAGTGAATGATCTTTGCATTGCATGACTATATCTTTGACTTCAAACACACGGATTGTCTTTTCCTATAAGTCATTGAATGGAAACTGAAAATAAAATTTCAATGAAAAAAGTCTTTGTTTGCAATGATTTCAAATAAAGGTTCAGAAAAAGTAAAGTTCGTTAAACCAAATCACTTCTGCGATAATCGAACTTAATTTCAATTCAATTATCTTTAAAAAAATCGGAGAAACTTCACTTGCATTTTGCGAATGCCTTTTTCCAACCAAAACATGAGTTCAATTTGAAACTTGAATGAACAAGAACAAAAACATACCTCAGACAGATTTGCAAAGGGTTTTAGTTGAACAACACTTGTTAATTGAATTTTGGCTTTTGTTAATTTTCTAGGCTTTGATCAAATAAGGCATAGAATAGGGCATAATAGTAGCCTGGAAAAGCATCTGGATATCCTTTCAAAAAGCTAAAGTGCTGGAGAATCGGAAAAGTAAAGGAAGAATATTTAGACAAAACATTTTATTACTAAATAAATAAATAGCAAAAAAGTACAATAATTACTAGATTTATATAAATTATATAAAAACAATGCATTTGTTGTCTTGAGTTTCGAATTCATATTAATAGACAAAACTTCGATGTAATTCCTCTTCAATTTATGTACCGCTAATTAATACAAATTTTTATCTCTTTTTATAATATCATCTTTTAAGATAACTATAGTTTTAATTGAGCTACAAATTGATTGAATCAAAAATCAAAATTAAAACATTTTCTGACTTTTAGCACACATTCAATAAAATCTCTTCAATAGATTATATATTAATTAGAATATAATGAGTGAGTCGTTTGTGGTATAAAAGTCTGTAATAAACTGACATTTAATTAATAATAATAATAATTAATAGAATGTATTGATATATATGGTTCTTAATATTGAATAACACTATTATTTTATATTAGATTAAAATTCTGTAGTCTTTTTAGTTAACACTTGGATTAAATGCAAGAATTGTTTGTTTTTTGAATCATCAGGCAAGACTTTTGTTTACACAACTTTCTTGAATTGAATGGAAATTTCAAGAAAATTGACAAAAATGTTTACCTGACATATAAATTGAAAGGCGATTATATGCATCGATAAATACTGGGCTGAATAAATACAAAAAGATTTTATCTTGGTGTTTTTCCAAGTGGGAAATATTCTGTTACATTGAATGTTTCCACACGTTCGTCAATAAAATCAATCAATCAATTCATCAAAAATTAATTAATTAATAGTTAATAATCATTAATACTAATCATTTGAATCAATAATAATAGTAATCAATAAATATAATAATAATAATCAATAATAATAATTAATAATAAATTCAATTATTACTCTGTTTTTGTGTGTTTTTTGTACCAAAGAATTAATTAATTAACAAATAAATCAAAAAATTATTATTGATTTGTATTTTGTTTGGCAAATATTTCTTAATAATAAGTAAAATTAAAACACTTTAAAACTTCATTACTTAACTGATTATATATTCTGTTGTGAAAATACACTGTTTTTCAATACTTTATTCTTAATTATTGAAGCAATGAATTTGTTTTTTTCAAATCAAATACTATTTTATGCTATTTTTGTCGGATTTTTAAAATTCAACTTTTTTAAAAACATTTAAAGACAATATTTGCGAAAAAATTTAGAAGACCTGAGCATTTGAAATGAGTTTTTCAGAAAGTGATTTGTATATAGTCCTGGAGAGACAGAGAAATGGATACAATTGTTACCCATTTTTTTCATACACTAATGAAAATTCAATGTTATTTGAGACACAAAAATACGAATTGAAGGCATAAATACTTAGAGCTTTCTTTGAAAATCTATTTAACATTCAATGATTGAGTTAAGACGAGTCGATAATTGATTACAATTTAATATTTTGTTTAACTGGTTTATCCAAGATAGAATTTGTCGAAAAAAAGAAAACAGAGAAAAGTCACAAATGTTTAGTTTAGAGAATTCTTGAAAAAATGAGAACTCGTTTCGGCAGTCAATTGTGCCGGAAATTGTTTCGTGCAAATTATTTTTGTTCTACAATTGAAGATTTTGTTTCATGGTATCAAATGGACGAGGCAGTTTAGAACACTTTGGAAGAGTTTCAGTCAATTCAACACAATTCTGTATAATCTTTTTCATAGACTATAATCTGTAATAAATTATATTTAATTTTGCCTCAAATTATTCAATTTGATTAAAATCTAGTCTTCTTTAAGAAAATGTTTAACGAAATCTCATTTTTCAATTACAAATAGTGTTTATATGAAAAGAAAACAATGGAATATTAAACCAAGATAAGAGTTACACAACATATAAGCTCAGGGACGATTAAACACTACTGATTGAAGAGAAGTATTCCAAATATTAATTAGACTAAAAACCGTTGTAAAAAAGGAAACATTCAATTAATTGGTAGTAAAAATTGATTACAAATATTCAGGTGATTGAGAGCTTGACTTTTACACCAATTTATCAATCAATTGATGTAATGTTTAACTGTCGAAATGGGTGTATAAAAGAGAGTAAAATCAAAGTTGCATAGAATAATAATAATAAATAGTAATAATAATCGCAATCAATAATAAAAACATCATTTTTCTCAACACATTTCAGAAAAATTCAATAATGAGTGCAATGTTTTGAATGGATGTGAAGTGAAGTCAAGTATTCAATAGTTTATTAATACAATTAATAGCAATAATCAATAATCTAATGGATTAACCATTGATTATCCATTGAAAAACTTAAATTCAAAACTATGTTTTAGATCTTTCTCTAATCAATTCGGAAATGACTTTAAAAACAAAAGAATTCACTTTTTCTCACACAATAATAATTGGCAGTCAAATAATACAACAGTTATTTTTGTCAACTTTTGAATACATTTTGCGATATGTATTGAATATTTTTTAATCGAGAATATTCTGGCAAAATATTTGAATCTCGCCCAGAACTTTAGTGAATGATCCAATTGGATAGGTGAAAGGAAACAATTACCCGAACCATTTAATGCCATTGTCAACTAATTGTGATTCGGAGCAATTGTTCCAAACATTGTGTTAGTCGTCAATAATCAGGCAATTGATTTGTGACATTGGATTCAGTCATTCTGTGTGCTGAGCGCTATTTCTGACGATTAAATACTAATAATTATTAATAGATAGTTAATAATTGATGAGATGTTTAGGTGACACCTCATGCCATCAAATATATGAATAGTCTAACAATTGATACACAACTTTTTATATTCATTTTTTTCAGTTTTTTTTCCCTCAAATTATTGAGTTTTATATCAAAATCAAATCAACACACAATCGATAAATATATTTATGATAATAGTCAAAGACTTTCAGATTAGACTTACAGCACTCTCTACTCATATCATACTTATATCTCATATCTGGTTATATCATACTTTTCATTGTTATTATTATTATTTATTAATAAATTAAAACACAATAAATAATAAACTGATAGGAGAAACAAAAAACGCGATTTTTCATCAGTAATTGTGATGTTATTGAAGTGAAGGAAATAATTATTACAGTTTCATAATAATAATAATAATAAACACAACAAAAACATATTAATCATAATAATAAATCAAATAATAATTGAAAAGTTTAAAAGTCTTTCCATTCGTAAAAAGAAAGCAAAAAACACAAAATATAAACAAACAAAAAAAATGCTACAAATTTTCAACTAATCAGACATTTAATGAAATAATAGGTAAAAAAAGAGAAAAAAAATCAAATTCAATTCAAACAAATGATATAAATAATCGTAATAATAATAATAATAATTCAAATACAAAAATCAAATGTTATGCAAAAATATCTATTTATAATATACTGTATATAACTTAAAGAAACAAAACTTTCTACTCGTTTAACAAAACAGGCGAAAAAAAATAAGAAAATTTTTATGTCAAAAGTTATAGTTTTATTGGAATTCTAATCATGAAATCAAAGTCCAAAAGAAAATATTCAAACATTTTTTCATTTGTTTGGAAATTATTTGCGATGAGAGCAGAAAAAATTGTTACAATATTAATGGTTGGACAGAAATATTTGAATGATTTGATTGCAGTGACGGTTAAATTGTGTTTTTGTGATAATTAAAATGAAATTAATTGGTGCGAAAAAAATTGTTATGGATTTGTTTGCCTGAAGAATAAGTGGGAAGCAGTCATCAGGGGTTTCAATCAGCAGCTAATCATTCATTCATTACGATTTTGGTCACAAAATTCATTATTGAAAATGGTATTCAACTGTAGTCAACTTTGCGATCTTATGATTAGAACAGATCTTTAGTATAATAATAACTAAACAATCAATTAATTAAACAAATGAGAGGAACAAAAGTCATTCTAAAAAAAATCTTAAATAATTAATACAAATAATTGAATGCAAAACAATAACAAATTATAGTGTTCTTAAAAAATAATTTACTCGTAAAAAAGGATATAATGATTGTTACAATCGATTGGCAGTAATAATAATAATAATAATAATTGAAAGTCTCATTAAAGTGTAAAAACAGAGTCGATTTCAATTTGTATTTTTTAAGTAGTCTTTCAAATATTGGAAACTGGAGATAAATTTTTTGATTTGAATTAAACAAAAATCGGAAAACAATTTTTAGCGGCAAATAAAAACCAAAAACAAAAGGAATTCAAATTAGAAATAACTGAATAAATAATAATTATTTGTTTGTGAATAACAGCAGAAAAATTTTCAAATCTTCTCTAATAAAACAAAAGCTCACAAATAACTAAATAAAAATCTATTAAAAGCCAAAGTATTGCTCAAAGAATGCAAAGAATTTGAAAGATCGTTGAATTTTGGTTTTCGCAGACATTGTATAGCAAATCGGCAAAAAACTAGACATCAATTTTGGTTTCGCTCTCTTTTGAATAATAATATCAATAAAAATACTTCAAATAAACTAAAGCTTTGACTTTCAATCTTCAAAGTAATTAAAACTCAAACAAATGCCAAATAATTAATCAATAATTAAAATAACGAGAAAACACTTCAAAACATAACTCAATTTTCTACTAAATAAATGGGTTCTTCAAAATATAATTGCCTTTCGATCTTAGGATGAAATGCTGGGGAAAAGTTCTGCTTTGCTTTTAAATAAATTTGAAACTAAATTGAAATCAAACTTTGAGATCAAATCGAAACTTGGATATCGATGTCTGTGTTAATAATAATAAATAAATTAATAAACAAATTAAATAATTAACTGCGCGATGGGTTCAGCCATATATATAACTAATTGATTTTAACGGTTCCAGAGACGAAAGGGATTACTTGTGAATAATTGCAATTAAAAACTCAAATTAGATAAGAATTAGTCGGAAAAGTTTGTCCATAACTAAGAAAGGAGACACACATAAAAAGAACTGTTATTTAATGAGACAATAAACCGAAACAATTGGTAATCGAGTCGAAGCTCTATTTAAAAACTAATAATAAATACGGCATAAAATAATAATATAAATATAATAATTAGGATAAACAGCAATAATAATGATTGGGATCAAAAAAAAGTAAATTGAAAACAAATTGAGTGTCAATTTTCGCACATTCTTTAGGCCTTGAAAAGAGTCCAATAATTAATTTGAGACCTTAAGAGGCGTTAATAATGGGGTTCCCAATGAGTTTTTTGCATCTTTTTTCCAACAGTCAGAACTTATTTTTGGATTAAGAGTTGACTAGTAATAGAAGTGGGGAAGAGTTTAAACAGCAAATCAATGGCCAATAAATGCGACAAATCAATAGTAATGCCAATTAGTGAACAATCTTTGATTAAAAAATAATTAATAACTTATCAAATAAAACAACAAATTAAAAAAAATAACTAATCAATCGATTTGACGACCGATATAATCAATAACTAAATAATCAATAAAATGAGAAGCAATACTATTGAATGGTTTGAACAAACAAACAAAAAAAGTGCAAAAAACCCATCAGAGAGCAGTCGGAGGAACAAAAAGGG
Source organism: Euzetes globulus (assembly GCA_034695525.1). Taxonomy (NCBI): domain Eukaryota; kingdom Metazoa; phylum Arthropoda; class Arachnida; order Sarcoptiformes; family Euzetidae; genus Euzetes; species Euzetes globulus. The sequence goes on from JAQIWP010000184.1 coordinate 6,596, forward strand.
GTGTGCAGTCAAAGGCAGGGGATTGTCAAAAGATTTGTCACTGTATCGGGGATTATGATAGATGACTAGCCAAGGTATAAATATGGATATAAATCAATATATTAATATATTTTTTCGTTTTTGTTTTTATAATATTAAACTAAACTAAATATTAAGCGAAAAAACAAAGAGTGAAAAATAGACGAAAAAATAGACCAGAAAATAAATGTTAATAATCAATAATAATAATAATAACAATTATATCAAAATCCATATCAATCAGTGATTTCTACCATTTGTCCGAACACTCGACACTCGTGGCTAACAAAACGCTTTTTTAATCTTCAATTAAATTATTAATCGATTATTGCTTTTCACAGCAAAAACATTACTCAGATTTGTTAAATGATTTTGTGTTTGCTTTTATAGCTTCCGATTATTCACTTTTAAAGGACAACAAAATTAGTTATTAAAATCAATTGATTTTTTTCTCATCAGAAACGACTCATTCAAATCGATTAATCATTATTTGTCTTTCATTTTCTTTCAAATAGAAATCTGAACCAAAACTATAATCAAGAGCTTAGAGAAAAAGTGAGACAACTTTTCTTAGACTCAATTCAATTAGATTTTTTTCAATATATATTCAATATATATATAATAATTATATATAAAAATAAATAATAAAAAACTGGAAAAACGCAATCAATATAATAGTAATAATAATCAATAAGTTATGTAATAATTGATCCCTTAATTCGAGTGAGAACTTGATCTCTCAATTAGTAGTAATTGTTTTTATACTTTTTTTTAAATAATTCAATTCAACGAATCGTTGAATCATTTAATAACTCGATTCGTTTGGCGCTAAAAAATAATTCATTAAAAAAGGTCTTCGAAAAAACAAAAATGAAAAACAAATGTGATTTGTGTTTGAGTTTTGCGCGAAAAACACTACATTTGATCGCAAAAAAGTATATGAAATAAAAGTCTGGTTTCGATTACCAAACATTAAATCAGTTTCGTTGGAACCGAATAGTTCGGAACAGACGGAAAGACATACAGAAGTGTATAAATCGTGCAAAATATGACAATATATGAGTCTAACAAATACCAGAGGCGGCCACCGCCGCAGCCAAAGACTGCAACTGTAGGTAGCGGTAGATGTAAATGCGATAGTCTTTGGAGGCCAGCACTACGCTGTTGTCGTCCATTAGGGCCACGTCGAAGCACTGGGCATGCTTGACCTTTGACTCCAGGGCGTTGACCAGACACCCGTCCTGAGTGAAGATGGTTATGTTGAAGTTGTTGTGGTTGTCGGCCACCAGTATCTCCCCGGCCTCATTGATGCAGACCCCGATCGGGTAATTGGTTAGACCTTCGCCACCAATTTGACGCAAGAAGTTGCCATCATATGAGAACACTTTGACACAATGGGCCCGATTGTCGCTAATGAAGATCTCCTGCTTGTCATTGACGACAACCCCATTAGGAAACTCCAAGTGTTTACTGCATCCGAACTTTTGCAATACGTTTCCGATTTGGTCGAAGATTATGACTCGCATTACCTAAAAGTCACAAAAGCAGATCCCAATCAATGTCAAGGTCCACAACAAACAAATGAGCCATACCTTGCATTCGACAACAATAATGCGGCCCTTGTTATCGACGGTCACACCTCTGGGATGCTGCAGAATATTAGCGCCAAATTTGCGGACGAACTGTCCGTATTGGTTGTAGATCTGGATCTGGTGTGTGGGCGACCGCTCAGTGACAATGATGTCGCCCGACTGCTTGACAACTGCCACTCGATTGGGATACAGGAGCTGACCATCTCTTTTGCCGCATTCGCCAAACTGGAACTTAAAGCGACCCTCTTTATCGAAGATCTGAATGCGATGGTTGTTAGTGTCGGCCACTATTATGTCGTTTTGCGCATTGACTGCAACTCCTGTTCACACAAATCAATATAAATGTCAGACAAAATGTTTTAGTTTAGTAGAGAGGTTGTAGAACTCAGGTATAGGATGTCAGCAACAAAAAAGAGTAAAACATAAAAAAGCAATAAAAGTAAAGGGGAAGTACCTGAGGGTTCGGTGAACTGGCCTTCCATAACACCGAATTCGCCGAACTTGCAGTGATATATCATTTTCTGGCGCTTTATTTGGGACTTTATTGGCAGTAGAGATGAGGCAGAGATCAGTTTTGCTGATAAATCGATTACGGGATCTGACAGTGCGTTGAACTGCTCTGTTAGGGTAGCGCTGCCATTAGTGAACAGTGCAGAATCTGGCGAAGAGCCCGAACCGCCGCCACCACTGCCACCAATCGACCACTTTTCGTAGAACATATTCAGTGGATCAGTGATTGAGGCCGAAGAGAAGGGGCGGATCGATGAGACGGACGATCCGTTATTACAAGAGTTGGTTGTGTTTGAGCCAAAACGCTTCGACAACAGACTCGATGTCGAGTCGAAGCCGTTCTGATAGATAGTTGACGACAGACCATTGGGACGACTGATTGGCGGCTGTTTGCCATCACTGGACGAGGAACGGATGTAACCGAAAGTGTTTCGTATTCCGACCTATCAATCAATTGAATGGATCATTATTTTAAACTCAAAACCTATTCTAATAATTACTAAAATTAATTGTTAATTAAGTTGAATAAACTCTTAAACGCCAAAAATATTCAAATTGTTTGCTAGAATTAACACATTTTTGTTATCAAATGGTTTAATATGTATGAAAACATTCAATTATAGCGTAGATTAAAAGTAATTTCAATTAATTATTCTATTTTAATCAGAAAAGGTAAACATTTTGCGAATTTAGTTTTAATTAAAGGAAAGGTTCGACGAAAATGGGGTTCAAAAGTCGATAATTGAAGAGTTATATAACTTTTCGGTCGATAAAAATGTGAAAACAAATAAACAAAAGGCTAAGACAGTCGTTAACTGTGTTTGCAATAATCCAAATGAATTATTTATATTTAATTGTATTCTTTGACATTTATATAATTCTTCGCCATTCATGTGGTTATGTCTGCAGTAAATGAATGCGATTACACAACAGATTTGAAAAATTGCTGAAAAACCCGATTGGACTCGAAAGACAAGAGGATTGCGAGTCAATTAAGGTTCGGGTCGCACACCAGTCATGAACTTTATATTAGACTTTAATAATAAGGATCTTAACATTGGAGGGAAAGGCAGACACACCATTTAAATCGCGTGACAAAAGACGTAGAACCAGGCAAGAAATTGCAATGAAAAATTCTCATTTAATAAGAAGGCAGTTTAGATCTGAAATACTATATTGGAAAGCATTTCTTTCTAAGAAATGCCTCTAATATTTATAAATAACTATAAATATAATCATAAAAATCGGGAAAACATATAAACCCAAAGATTGGAAAATATAAAACATCAAAAATATTTTAAGTTTGAAATAAATTTTTTTGAAAAATCGACAAAAAGCTATCGGAATGACAGATAATGAAGAAGATAACAAACATTGCATTGAATGCAACGAATTGAACCCCACTAATGAATTGAAGGAAAAGACTAACAAAAATTAAACTATTATTTACTCAAACTGTAAGAACTTTGAACCTGATATCAAGATCTAAGAAAAAAGATTCGAGACTTATAGAAGAAGAAAATTGTTTCCAAACAAAGAAAAAATATTAAATTAATTGCTATTTCAGAGCTCTTATTAACGAATGCTTTGAATTTTATTATTGTTTCGCAAAACAAATGACTACTTTTTTAGTTCTTACAAAATATGAGAACTCAAATGTTTTGATTATTTTCAGATATATTTTCATTAGTCAAAAGAGCCATCAGAATAGGGAAAAGGAGTTTGAATTTTATTTATACTTTTTTGGCTAAACATATAATGAAAGCGCATATAATCTAATATTAAGCGGACGTTAACCACAATTTTATTTTTTTACAAATAAGGCGTTACACACGTCTTTCCAGACGTACATCCGATCCAAACACTTGTGAAGAAGTTCTCAAATCGATTTTATTTGCATTAGTTTTACAATTCTCTGTAATTAAAGCCAAAACCAAAAGAGTGAGAATTGTATGCCTTCTCTCTCACGAGACCAGAATTGGAGAGACATTCATAAAATGAGGGCTTCTATAATGAAATCTATTTATTTGGGTTTTTTGATAAGAAGTTGCACAGAATTATGAATAAATTACCCACAAATACATTAATAAATCGATATAAAACAAAAAATTAATGCATTCAAACAATAAGAACAGAGGGCACTCTATCTGTCAATTTATGGGCTCAACTATAAGAACATAAATTATCAGAAGAAAATGCTATTGACTTCAAGACTAAACCATTCAAATTGATATCAAAACGACATTCGATGTATTTTTAATTTCACAATTTTAACGGAGAGGGAGGGAGAGCTACTTGTGGGGGATATGTTTACTCAGATGAATGATGAAAAAAGAGAAAACTATTAAAAAGTTGATTAGTTATCGAATCGTCTTTTTTGGTCTCATATGGGAAGGAGAGGTCAACGAATCGGTATTCATGCAGAATATGATTCTTCAGGAGAATATGCAGACGAGAAAGTCTCAAAACCAGAGAAGTTTATTAACACTACTCCTATAAAACTGAAATATTACTTTGAAAAGACTGAATCACTTCGTCTGAAGTTATGAATACCTACAACAAAAATACTGAATATTTTTCTAGTAACTCGCAAAAATTTCAGCAGAAAAACCTAGCGATGAATAATCGGGAAATTTTCTATGAGTAACATAGAAAAAATTGTGCGAACAAGCAAGACATTACAGCACTTGTACGAAACAGCACTTGTACGACATTACAACAGTTGTCCATTAAATCGATTAATTATGAGCTGAAAATAGACTAATGTTTCCATTTTATGTCAACATTTCAGCTGAAATTCTAATTCAAAGCAAATTATTTTTCAATTCATTACAAACTCAATCCTATTTTTATATTCTCAGCGAAACAATTGACTCAATTTATATATAAATTTAGGTCTCAAAATGTGAAACTAGATTTTGGTGGAAAAAAGTCAAAGAAAACAGTTTAAAGTAATATATAATAATATAAAGCGAAAAGTGTCGAGATTTTGTCATTTGATAAAAGTGTGAAAATTTAATTACTCATTAAATCATTGGTAAAGTGAATGGAAGGACGCATTTGGACTGTCAAATGAGAGCAACTCCTCATCAAACTAGATGACATGTAAAATTGATGAGAAAAGACAGTAAACAAGCTATTGTCACCTACTCTGAGCATGCACACAATGGATTAGAGTTCAACATACGAGGTATGCCTTGTGCTCAACATATCAAACAAAAAACAAATAAATAGTCGGAATGGGAAACGAAAGAAAGGAAAATATATTAACAGATTAGCGAACAACTCATTAATGGTTATTCTTATTATTATAACCACATATCGGACTCGAAAACAGGAAAATAATATTTTTGGTGTCCGTTCCTTCTCCGCTCTAATATAAACAAATATGTGTCTGACTCTCACTCTTATGTTTCATAACAGACTGCAAGTCATTGAAGAGATGTTGACTTCACTTACAATTCGATACATTATTTATTAGTAAAAGAGACCATTAGTTCAATATATTTGAAAAGCGGGCGAAACGCAAATCTAGAGTAAGAGACAGACATTGAGAGCCGAAGAGAGACAAATAGTTGATTATCGTCGCAAAAATCCCAGCGAATAGAAACAGAGGATGCGGTGCAGCAGATCGGAGGAGAGGAGGCTATGTTTTTCATTAGAGTGCAGGGTATTAGCTGTCAGGCCAGACATGTACACATCGCGGACATTACTGATAGCCAGGGATTATGTTTTTGAGTCCTATTTTCAACTCATAGATTATCAACGAATGCCATTTAAGTGCAGAAATTGGGACACAGACACCTTTTCTCTAACCGTTATGTCTGTGCTCTCACCCATATATTCACTATTTACAATTGTTTGGTCGCCTCCCTCTCCTTCTCCTCCCTTTCCTTTTCAGTTATTCTGGGATTTCTATCATAGCGTTGGGGATTTTGTTTACCAAAAAACGTTGGAAAATCGTTTGGTCTTTGAGAGAAACGCACAGCACATAAAACCGTAGCGAACGGGAGAAACATTGAAAACATAGTAGTATTCCATACAATGGATGGAAATATTTGCAACGCATGCACTCAGAGCTTACTATTGGAAAACTCTGTTCTAATGCCTGTCCTCTATATATAACATCTCTGAGCGCTAGACATCAGCGACTCTTTTTAATCAACTATTTTCGACTAAATCGATGCGAACTTGAACTCAATACCAGAGTTTACGCCAACAGAGTCTGAGCCTCTGTTTTAGAGGTTAACGTAAAGCGAAGCGAAACATTAAATCCATTCGCAAAACGAAAATAACATTCAAAATACATATCAAATAAATCAATAAAAGCCCACAAAAAAATGAGCCAAAAATCTCGTAAAAACAAAATTAAAAGGTTTGAGTAAAACAGATGAGTAGTGGAAGGCATACCTGAATTGCCTGATAATTGGAGACGAACTCGAGTTCATGTGAAGGTATGTTTGCGTCGGGATTAAAGTTGAGGATCGCCTGGAGTTTGCTGTCAATGACTGACTTGTATTGAATCATTTCTGCCGCCGACGCAAACTTTCGGGTTCTGTCCATAAACAGGGAGATCTGCTGTGTTTTACGGACCGCTTCCTCCACTTTGGAAGTTAATAATGTCAATGAGACCATTCGTGAGTTGAATATGTCGTCCAGTTCTTTGAGGAACTCCATTTTAGTCTCTTCAAGCATTGAAAGGTAGAACTGATAGGCCTCTCCTATCTCTTGTTGTGCCTTTTGGTGCTGCATTTGGAGGCGATTGGTAACCTGATCAAGGGTCTTCAGTGTGTGACTCAGTTCAGACATCTTAACCCTACCCTCATCTACCATTCGGGTCAACTGTTCGACCTATTAATCAAACAATTGCTTCACTTCTCCGATATTCAAATTCAAGATTAAAATTGAAATAATATTAATGACAGACATTATGTGAAAAGGGAATCAATTTATATGCAGTTCATTGTCCATAAGAACAGACAAAACATAACCTTTTCGAGGAAAACATATAAAATATAATTTTTTCTTTAGTTTTATTCCTTTTTATATAAAATAATAGTAAAGTTATTGAACTTCTAAACGGAATAATAAATAAAATGAAAATAAATAACAAAAAAAGAGTGATATATAGAGAAAGAGAGTGAAAAGGAGAGAATGAGCAAAAACAGGGGGAGAGGGGGTGGCGCCTAAGGGGGGAGTCGACAGCAGAAGAGCGGCAACGATAAAAATCTCTCGAAAACGAACAAAAAGGTTCAATAATTTGTTAGTTGGAGTCGACAGACATTGGACGAAGAGAGGGATCAACTGAAGCGTTAACACAAATGAATGAAATTCAATAAAAACTAAATTAAAAATTGAAAACTGAACAACACTTTTGGACTTTCGTACAGTAACTCAGAAACTGTTTGTTTGCTTTGATTTTGGATAACATTTCGATCCATAAAACATAAAATCACATAAAGAATAGAACAAAAGAACTAATCGCTCGCAATGGCAGACAATAATACAATGACATACCTGTTTGGGCGCGGCGTCCGACAAGTACTCGTGGTCGTGAAGGCCTTTCGGGTGATCGAAGACACAGCACTCCTTACAGAGCGGGACATCACAACTACGGCAGTAATATTTCATTTCTTCCGAGTGTTTGCAGCAGACAACTGGTCGGTGAGGATTAGGGATGTCTTTCTGCTGGGGTTCGCCCAGAGTCATGACCCGATGTCCTTCAAAGCAGTGCATGAATTGGTGGGCCATAACACAATTGGGGCACAAGAAGTTGGCGCAGTCGAAGCACCTAGCCACCGCCGCCAACTCCTTGCTCTTACAGCCAGTGCAAGAAATACTGGCATTCGATGAGATACTGGCGTCCAATACAGCGATCTGTTCCAACATATTGACAGTGGCGTAGTCTGACAGCAGACCTAATAGCGCGACAATAGGTTCACATTTAATACAATTACACTAAAACTCAGTTCTCCGAAGAGTTCATCAAAACAAAGACATGACAATCACTTACCGGCGACGCCGTTGGAAGGCAGGAGCGACTCGTGGCCACAACCGGGACATTTGATGCGGTCGGGAGAGTCCAAGAGCTTTTCGAGACAGGTCTGGCAAAAAGTGGCGAAACAACAGGCCATCACTTTTGGCTGAACGTATGCTTCCGAACAAAGCGGACATTTGCTGAGCGAAGACGCGATTAGTGGCGGCGACGATGAGGTTAGCGATTGTCTGTGCGCTACCGAGTGGTGGTTCGGCTCATTGTGCGGACTCGAGTTGTTTGACGGCATTGACGACACAGTCTGTCCGCCGATCGGGCCGTTGGCCGTAGAGTTAGAAGTTATGAGTTCGGCTGCGATGTCGTTGATCGTAGACAAAGAACAGGTCGATGACAACGACACCGATGATGACGAGGCCAGTGTTGCCATCATTTCGGTGGATATGGCAGTCGTTTTAGCAATTGGTTGCAATCAAACAAAGTATTGATTGTTGTCTTCAATGAATGTCTTTGGCTTTTGTTTTGCTTTTTTCCAGTCGTTTCCAGTCGTCGACAGACTTTTGTCACAACTTTTCAAAACTTAATTTAAACACAATTTAATTGACAGTCAAACAAATGGGTTGACAATTGTCTTAATCATAAAGTGGTGTCGATTTTGTGTCAATACAATCAATTTAATTAGAATTGGATTTGAAAACAGTAATCGTTGTCTAACATTATGTTGAGTTCAGTAATATTTGTGAACAAAAGCGCTGCAAAACTCACAAACACTTCAAACACAATACTATTCAGTGTTAGAGTTCGTAAACCAATAGCAATGCAATGCAATACTCACTCAGTCTTTCACTTCTCTCTAAGTTCTCCCTCTCTTTTCGCTCAAAACTCTCTTTGTCTGACTCACACCAAAGCCATTGCACTCACTCTCCGCCGTCAGAGCCAACCCTCCCTTCGCTTTCAACTCAACCGATCCCTACAGAGTGTTGAAACGCGCACAGAATGCTCTTTGTATCCAATGCTCAGCCTTTATCATACGGGTAATGATAAAAGTGTCAACTTCTAAGTTTGAGCCTGCAACATTTTCTTATCAATGTCATTAAAATTTGAAAATATAATCTTCTCTAATCAATGTGATAGATTTAAATGAGCAGGCTGCAATTTTGGTAGCAATGTTTGTCAAGTCAATTTTTGATTCTTTGTGATTTTACTGAAAAAGCATCACTCTATACGTGCGAACAAATGCTAAAAATAGTGAACACACCCTCACATCTCATGTGACACCCCTTACCCTTGATTATGGTTGGACTCGACGCTCAACTTAAATAATACGTAAAGTATTGAACACATTGTGTGCAAAACCATATATAACCTCAAGTTTAGCTCATTTATAATGAACGCTAAAATCAATACATGGATGATATTAGACATGAAAACTGATAAAATCAAATGCTATATTTGTCAAATTTTAAAACCAGCTAGAGTCTTGATTTGACAATAAACATTTATTCTGGTTTTGACTGGATGCTTCGTTTATCTGTCGTACATTAATGTTTAAACAGATTTTAATGTAGTTAATTGTTTTCAAAGTCAGATCCAGTAATTCAATCCATATTTTATGGAGGAGATGGGCACAGCTTTGATTGGGCCTTACATAAAGACATCCAAAAATAGGTTGTCAGGGTAGGAGGCAAACATTGAGGCCGATATGACCTCGACTATTTATGTAATTGGTTAGCGCTTATCCCCTATTGTCTTTATTAATTGCAGACAAAACCTAATTGAAAAACTTTGCTATGAATTTTCATAAGAATGGAAATGTTCCTGAGCTTATAACTATCTCAGAAGAGATCCGACTTTTCGTATCACCAATCAATATGTTTACCGAAGAATCGAATTACCATCAGAGCCATGGGAGGGATGGGAGAGAGGGAGGGGGAGAGAGTCGATAATAGAAATTGGATGCCTTTAAGCATTTCAATGAAAATTGAGTCAAATATCTATATTTCCAATCAGTAATGATTTGCAAATTAAACACAAATATAATATTTATTGGATTTCTCTACAAATAGCGGCCATTAGTTGAAGATTATTCTTAACGACTGTTGGTTTTCAGACGCTTCCATCACATTTGAGCCATTGATCTGAACTGTGGAATAATTTGAAATAACTCTTATTTTTCATTCAAATCACTTATATTTGTTTCTTCAGAATATTCACAAAAACTAAGCGGAACTTCAAACAGAATAAACAGAAAAATAAGAATTTTTGCATAAATTGTTTGAATGATAAACCATTTTATAAACATATCATTGAAATTAAATTCATTAAAATATTTATTGAATAAATAGATAAAATATTTTTCCTGGATATTTAATGAGTGTCAGATGATCTGACCCCCGTCATCGTTATAGTCCAATCATCTTGAATAATTATTGTGGAATTATTTTCCAAGAGGTTTATTCATTATTTTTTTTATCCATTAAATATATTAATTTCCAATTGAAATACGCTTTTTATACTGAAATAGATTGGAAGACAAAGTTTATGACCCTTTCGTGTATATAAATATTTAATTAAAATCCGTTCGAATGAAATTATTTAATAATTAATTTCATCAGAAAATGAACTTTTATTTTAAGACTTTGTTTGTCATTTGCATTGAGAATGCAATTAGGAATTGAATGGAGAGATGAGTGGAATGACTGAATCAATTTGCAGATAATGTAAACAACAACTTTAATAATCTATTAAATACTATTCTCAAAGAATAATCAAAACCATAGGAATGGAACAAAAATAAAAACAATATTTGATAGCAATTCCTAACCCTTTTGATAGGTTTGGGAAGAGAGAGACATAGAGAGAAAGAAATAGGAATTAATGTCAAGTTTATTGAGAGAATGAAACAAAAACAAGAAAAGAGTCGATTGTTTTCCTCAGTGATGAACAAAATGAGATTTTAATAGACTTTATTCACATTTCTATGTCTATCACAAAGAAAACACTGAATTTTGGTTCTCTATTATTATATTTTCGCATTCAATTGAATTCTCGTTTGCAGTCATTGCAGTCATTGTGTTATTATTATTCAAATTATAACTGTTTTTGATTTTAATGTATTTAATTGCGATCAATGAAAGGCCACAAATCAGCTGAACTGTTCCGAACACGACTAGTAATGCTCCTAGGGCGCTGTAACTTTTCAGCCATATCAATGTGGATGTGCCACAAATCAATGATAGCGTTGAACATAAAATTACAAACAAATAAAATCTATCTCTTCTCCAAAAATATTTCATATTTTCACGAATTTGATTCCAATTCATTGAATTTCTGTCTGATTTCGTATCAATTGGAAGACCATTTTTGTTGTGTAATCAGACGAATGGCTCCTTTCATAGCATTCTTCGCCTTATTATTACAAAATATTATTATCATTCAATTCGTTAGAAAATAAATGGATTTTTTCTTTCACATCATTTGTATAAATATAATGCAAATAAGCAAAGGAGAGGATGATTGTAGTTTTCAACCGATATTTAGTGCAAAAATATGCTGATTGTCTGTTGTTGAAAAAGTTGTTGGTAATGAAAATAGTGATCCAGGGTTATATTGACAACGGTTTCCGTTCCTCTGTAACGATAGGAAAGACATTATTATTATTCTGTTCAGCGAGAGTACAAAATTGAATGTTAATTATTTGTTTGAAGTTATTTTTCTGAACAAACAACAAAAAAATAACAAATACATTTTGCACATGAACATTCACCAAACCGTATCGAAATCTAATTAAACATGATCGTCTGGTCTCAGAATTGAATTATTCAGAGCATTTGCTAATTGAAATGAATTATTCGCTATTTATTTGATTAATTAGACTTGTCTTGAATTTTTGAGCAGAATTTTTAAAAAATTCAAACGAATATAAATAATTGAGACTAACGTCAGTTTTAAGCAAATTTGTGTCGCAGAGGTCACACAAATTCAAATAAAGCGGTCGTTTTGCCGAAAAGTCGCAACAATTTCTCTGATTAATTATAATATAAATACGTTCTTTTAAAACATACCTAATGTTCGTCACTGTTATTAAAGACAATTTAATGACTTTTAATTACTGGCAATTGTCTACTCATTAATTATTTTTTGTCCATTAGAACAGATTTTGCCATTAATTTAGTTCCACTGTATTTTTAAATCTTGTTATTAAGTCAGATTATTTTCCGGAAATAATATTTCTTTAACAATCCTTGGTTCCAATTCTAATGTAAATTCAGAACAATAAAGAATTAGCATGTAGCTTTCATGCCAACTATTAATTATTTTGTTATTAATTTTTATTCAATCCATTCGATACTAAAGAATATTTGGTGATAAGATAGTTAGATATATGTAAAGATGGTCAAGGTTATGGAACAGTATCTAATTAAAGCCTAAAAACAACTATATTTTCAACGACTGGATAAATGGAGCAGGATATTAGCATTAACTGTTGATTGAGAGCATGCCCCTGAGATTTTATCCCCGAAAATCCCTTTGTTAACCAATTTCGAAGACCCCTACTGTGATTACAACGTATGCTCTTGCACGTATTGTTTCAGTGCAAACGTATAATTAATTGATTGCATTTATTGGAATTTACTGATAAAATTAATCATAACTTAGAAATGAGATAATTTCCATTAGATCTGAATGATCTAGTTTAATGTAGTTTTAGTAATATGTACTTGAATCTGAAACATTTCTAAGATTGAACCCAAAGATAAGATATTGTTGATGATGGGGAAAATTCTTAGATAATGTATTGTTTGCCCGAAATTCATAATTCACCATAAATTTAGCTGTTTTTGTATCCGCTATTATCAAAGAAATAGATGAATAAATAGTGAATTCAATAGAATTCTTATGAGTATTATTCTGTGCAACGAAAAAGACTTTCAAACAAAGAACTAATAATAGTTGGCAGAGAAAAAACTTTTGTTAGTTTTTTCATTCCTTATTTTAATGCTCTGTTATATTGCTCTCCATTTAAGGCAAAGAGCAGTCAGTGTTCGCCAGTCAGTCGGTTGGAGCACATCCTGCGGGTCTTCGAACCGTTCAAGTAATACACGTCATGTGGTCTTCAATCAATTCAGGTGTGATATCATAGACTTTATTTATAGAAATGGGTGTTCGAGCAAAATAAGAAGAGGAGCTTAGTTTGCAATTTATCGTTATTTGAATTATTTTGTATACAGGACTCAAATTAAATGTTTTTTCATTATTCTTCTTATTGCCAAAGAGTTGTTGTACTCATAAATTACAGGAAGACAAGGATCATAATTATTGCTCCTATTTTTGATACAATTATTTAATTATTCAAACAAATGAATGAAACGAATCATTAATAATGAATTCATTTTGTCTTTTGTTTGCAATGCTTTTAAAATTCGATTAAAATAATATTCAATGAATAGAATTGAAAGCCGGATGAGTCGGATGACAACAACTAATGAATGAATAACTCCGATAAACATAACATAACTTAGATATATTAAGGCAAAAAAGAGGATTGACGTCAGGAAAATGAGGATATCTTTGCTTTACTTTTACCTATTCTTTCCATTTCTGAGATGGTGTGCCTTCAATACATGATTTCTGAATTTCATTAATAGATAGTTATTTTTAAAATTTCTAAGGCTATGCTTAAAAACATATCAGTTTTAGTGACCACACAGTTTGATAATTATAGCCATAAATGAATGGTTCGACAGAATTCCTATTTCACTATCTCTTGGAAATGTTATTTATGTATTTTTTTCAGGCTTTTAGTGATTTTAAGGGAGAAAAACAGATTTTCTGAGCCATAGTGTCTATTGAATGAGTGAATCGTTAACCTTATTTAAATCTGTTCTTTGCATAATTGACACGATTGAGTTCAAGGTTACCAGAGTTAATTAAACTTTTGATCAATAGTTTAAACCAGTTTTTCTCTCTTCTTCTTCATCTCTTCTATTCATTCTGTTTTTAAGCTAAATTCAAAAAATGAATCTTTTTCTCCGGTGCTTTTTTAATAGTTAGGAATATCCCAAATACGCCCTTGTCCTGTCACATTAATTAATCGTATGCGGTCAAGTTCATCTTACCAAGGTTGCCAAATATGCTTAAAAGAGACATCTGCTAACCCGCACTTTTGTAATTATAAAAAGTGTCCACCTTGATCATATCTATTTTGGAATCATAACTGGATTCAATATTCAAAATATGATTTATGAATAGATTATTCAAATCGGACCAATTCTATCATTTAATTATGAAAAAAGCAGAAAATGATGGATTTCTTGTCTATTTAATTGATTGGTAATAATAATGAGGCAGTCCGATTAGCAGTCAATTAGGTTTTTTGTTAGTTTCAATCAAATTTGTTTAAATCGATTTTATTGAGATCGTTATCACTTTGGAAATCATTGACATTGTGTTTGGAAATAATGTTAAACCCTTTTTTCAATAGTCATTGACATCAACTTTGATTGAGGAGTTTTTTCCCGAAGAAAAGGATTTGAATTAAAATATGATTTGAAAAGAAATAAAAAGTTGAAGTCGAAGATATTGAAGGACGCACATCTAGCAATAATAAGCTTTCTTACAAGATAAATTCAACTATTTTCTGGTCCAATGCCTCAATTGATTGAATGGATGGAGAAGTGCTGATAAAAGTCCAGACTTTATGATCATTAGTTTGGATGAGAAGAAAATTATAGTTTCTTGACATTAGATGCAAGAACTCTAAGTCTTTATGGCTTTGAGTTCAACCGGTGATCAGTGATCAGAATCAATTTTGGGAAGCGTTTCATAAAGTGTGGATTAGCACTTAATTGCATCAATAAAGATATCCACCCTGGACATAGATTTATATCTTTATTTATTATTATTTTCAGGACATTTTAAAATTATTTTCCATTTAATACAATCAATCAAATCAATGGTTTACGAGAAATAATTTTTTAAAAATGTATTGAAAGGCTTTTATTTATGTATTCAGAGGCAGATTATATTCTGACACAAATTATTCAATTAAATGAAAACATTTGTCACTCAATTGTGTTAACTGTATTTGAAATTTTGATATTGACCTTAAAAATTTTGATTTCGTATTTAATTTATATCAAACAGATGGCAATTAAAATGACGCCATTAAATCCTGGGTAAAAAAAAAGATAAAAATTGATATTTTTGTGAATCGAGTTTTGAGGTCATTATCGAAATGATTTTTTTTCTCCGAAGAGAAAAACTTTTTTTTATGTTCCAATAAAATAAAGAAAACTTCAAATAAATGTTGAATTAATTGATTAGATGACATGGCGTATAATTACTGGATTAGATACTTATCCGAGGGAGACCTCAGATTAATATTTAATTTACAATAAATTTAAAAATAGCCTTTGATTTATTTTTTTCTCCAAAAAACTGGTTGAAAATTGATTTTAAATTCGAGTTATTTTTGGAATTCATTTGAAAATAACAATCAAACCATTCGAGCAATTAATTGGTCTTTTCGCCAGTTGTTTGAATTGATTTATTCATTAATTTGATTCCAAATATAAATATGTTTTTTGAAGACAATGGAAACAGAAATTGGCGAAGAATTTTAATGCAATTCAAACGATTCGGTCATCTCTGAAGAGGTCAACACATCCAAAGAGTTGACGACTCGTTTATATTTCTTTATCTCTGATTTCGTTGCCATCAAATGTAAAATAAACAAAAAACTAATTTCTTTCTTATCATATGTTCTGGGCTTAGGTTTAGAAGAAAACTAAAATATAATAATAGAACTATTTATAAGTTATTCAACACGTTTTCCCGGAGCAGATTTCTAATGGAGATAATAGGGCTATTGTTTTATTTATTTTAACCTTTTTTTGACTTTAAATTACCCAAACAGTTATGGTTTTGGATTCGCAAATATCTCTTAAGACACTATAATTTGATGATTAAATTGTATTCAGAAAAAAGAAAATAATCTTCATTACAATCAATGAATACAAACCTGACGATAATCAGGATAAATCTAGAATCGTTATCCAGATATTCGCAAAGAATGCCTGATTTTGAATATTTTTGTTATTTGAATCATTGGGGAAATAATTAGGAACTGAGAGAATACATAATTTAGTTTACGATAAATGCACAGAAGATAGAGATATAGTGAAAGATAAGCAAAAATTTATTAAAACAAAGTTAATTATATTAACACGAAATTCATTAAAAGAGAAAAAATGCAAAAAAGGTTTGAGCCATAAATCAAGGCAAAAATAAGAGAAATATCCCTTAAAAAGTAGTATTACGAATGTGAAGGCAAACGAAAATTAGAGCAAATGAGGAGAAGACACCATCTCTTCATCACAAAAGAGGATCTCTTTTTTGAACTAGAATATAATAAACTGATTAAAAGCGGCGAGAAAATATATAGAATAAGCCAGTAATGAGCAAACCAGTTGAGGGCAAGTTCTCGGTGATAGCCTTCTAATTTAGGTGACCTAATGTTACGAATTCTCGTAAAGGAATTGGATTCTAATCTAGGCACAACACACATGAAACGGACACATTGACACAATATTTGCCAATACAAATATGTTGGCCAACTCTTAACTCTCGTGTATTTAGATTTTGGTTGTGCTCCTGTTCAACACATTCCTCTTCAGTTAACTCTACTGAGAAGAACAACATCTTCTTCCTCTCAATCATTAATTAGAGAGTCTTTAGCTTTAAGTCTAAAACTTTTTTTCAGAATATGTCTCATACAACGATAGTGACAGTTCTGTTTACTATATTTACCTTGAAAATTGGTGAGTATTTTCATCTTTTTAATTCATTTCTAGTATAAGTCAAAGCTTCTAATTTATAAAATTATTGGTAATTATTTGAAAATTTCAATCAAATATCTAAATGTAATTATAGTTTAATTTCAGGTAATTTCTAATCAAAACTTTTGAGTCATAAAATTAAATAAAAGAAAATCAGATTTATATTCGGAAAGTGTTTTTATATTAAATAACGAATGGTTATGAAAGCATTTTTTTTTAATCATATGGTCTGATTTTTTTTAGTTTCCAGCTTTATTTTTTGGCTGCCTTTGAGTGCGCACAGCCTTTGAAAGATTCATTATTTCGATGTTTAAAATGATAAAAAGGGTTATTAAACTTTTAATTGAAATTGGTGTTTTTTTTATTCATTTGGGCTGAAAACTAGACGTCAAATAAAAATGATTTGTCTTAAAAATGTATTTATCTCTTTCCTAAATAGTGTCTGACAAAATGTTTTAAGTTAGCGAGTAGAAAACGGTACCAGAATTATCTATTTAATCAGCGTTTTTATTGAGGAATTCAGACTAAAAAATCATTTTATTAGTCTTTTTCTTTATTGAAATGATTTTAAAATTGATTTTATTGCAAAAAGTCTTATCCGATTCGTTTTGTTTATTTTATTTTAAGCAAAATATCAATAATTTTAAACTTTTATTTCAACTATCAAATTATGATAATCTCAGCTAAAATAATAACAGTTAGAAATTATCGGAAAATTTGAGGCTTTCCTAATCTGATCCTCAGACTATTTTCTTGGTTATGAATATTAATTTATTCAAAACTTGATATGAAATTTGAATTTCTTTTCTCACAACTCTTTTTATTGTTGAAATTTGGAATAATCTTTGAATTTTCAGTCTTGTTATCAATTTTTAAAAGAGTTAATAACTCTTCAAGAGTGAAGGGTAAAACATTTCAAATTCAGAGTTCAATAACGTCGGGTTTCGTGGAAGAAAAAGATAAAGAATTAATGACTTAACAAAAAACAAAACTGAATTCTTTTTCAACAAGCAAAAAATAAAAACGTCTTCAAAATGAATGAGAAAAAGATTATATATGTATTCTTTTAATATCAGTAAAGCCTCTAATATGTGAGAAATTATATCCATTCAAAAAAATACAAAATACAAAAAAATGTTTTTTCAGATAAAAATATTTATTATTAAATGTATTTAATTATTAAATTTATTATTAGTTAAGGAGTTATTCCCGTAAACAGAGCTCATTATTGAAAAAGATTTTCAATTATTTTCTCAGATGAAGTAAATTCCTCTTTAAATTATAGCTAAAGATAAGAATAAAACAACAAAAATAAAGAATTGAGAGAAGAATCTCTTGAACTTCATGTGAAAGGCTTTTGTAGACTAAGGGATGAGACAAAGACTAAATGGCTATAAATTTTCTCACAAATGAATTATGATCCTGAATCAAAAAATAAGATGAAATGGCATCAAGAATGTATTTAACTTGTTTTTTATTCTTGCAAATGGATAACTCATAACTGACAATTGCTGATTAAATTACAGGACAATTATGGGCAATACAAGAGTACAGGGCATGTGAAAACTCATTTCAATGCACGACGTACTGCAGCGGCAAAGGATTTAACGATAGGGTCTGCAAAACAATTACTGTCGACGAGAGTCCTAATGTAGACGGATCTTCCTTGGTCAACAGACGGGTCTGCCTCTGCAGTGAAAGCAGTGAGTGCTGACCAACACTTTCCATACTCTATTTGCAATTCACACAATTGTTTTCCCATCAGTTATAATGACTTTTTAATCATTATTTTTATGCAGTTTTTGATGAATTTGATGAAAGTTTATTTAATTATCTGACAGTAGATTAGAAATGATATGATTGAATGGCATTCATATTAACAAATGAATGAAATTCAATATGTATTGAAAAACGACTTACAATTCACTGACAAATTGTTTGTGAATTATGAATAAAACTGACTTTTATTCTCTCCCTTTGTTTGCTGTCATAGAGGAAGGATATGGCGGAAATCCAGCCACAGGTGAATACTTTCCGTATTGGTTCAGTCCGGGTCACGAATGTATCAGAAACGGGAGCGACAGGACGTGCAAAGAGTACTGCCGACGAATTCGCATTCAGCCCGAGCTCTGCGAATGTAGACTAAGCTCTTGTAAATTCCCGAAAAGACAATTATCTGTTCCGCAAACACTTTCGCAGACTATTCCTTAGAATTTATTGATTCGTATATAAAATATAACAATTAATCACAACTTATTATATAATAAAACTGAAAATCACATAAAAACAATCCAAACATTAAGTAGTTTTTGTGACAATTGAGTCGGAATTCAATTAAGTTTAAGATTTTTATCCAAAAATTTATATTCCACTCAAAAGCACTTAAACATTATTTTTTAAAAGGTTTTGCTTTAATTCAATTCACAGTCTTTTATAACTGGGTATTTATATGGCATTAAACACACATTTATTTATTTAATACGTATTTATAATAATAAGAAAAATAATGTTTCTTTAGAAAAGTCTCATATTTTGGCTCGAATTATCTTTTTGTTTCATATATTATATTATTTTTGTCGAGCAATTCATTTGAATAAATATAATATTTATTTTATTTTCAATGTATTCAATGCTGTATTTTTTCCTATAAATTGTTTTGTCATTGAATTGATTTTGTGAACGTTTTTCCAAATAATAAAATATTTTAAAGAATTAAGTTTATCGTTAAGTTTAATTCAATTTTGAATAATGAAAAGTCATAAAAATCCAATTAAAATTGAATTTTCCCCTTAAAATTTAAAGGAAAACATTATTTAACTTGTAGTTATGAAAACAAATTATAAAGCATTTTTGACGAGGAATTTTAGATTAGAATGTTTGATGCAATCCTAGAACATTCCTTAATGTTAATAATCTGCATTAGAAATGGTATTTAACCGGTGGTAATACCTTGGCCACGTTTGCCAGCCAACATAACTGAATAGATTGATTTTGTTGATTGAATTACAGGTGAGGTTTGTTTCCAGCCTTGACTTCTGAGTGTGGGCTCAAAAGAATTGTTAATCCGAACTCTGATCTAACCTTCAGATCGTCTCTCAACAGGATTTTGAATATTTTTCAACACTTATCTAATGTCCGAAAGAAATTGTATACAAATCTATGGCTTGGAATCTAGTTTTCTTTGTTTGTCTCAATCATCTCTGCAGTCCTTTACAATACAAAAGCCGTTTCTTCACTGAACTAATCGTCTCCTTATTGAAGACACCCATAAAACTGGAAGTTTTAGGCAGTCTTTCAGATATTTCGATAGATTTCTCACAAAAATAAGGCTCAAGTCATGGAAAATATATTTATCACATTATTCGCTAAATTTAGTGTTTTATTAATTTTTTCCTTTTGATAAATAATTCATTACTTATTCCTCATGAATATCATAATCAGTTTAAAACAGAACTTGTTTTCTCAGTGGTTGAGAAATAGGTGTTTAGACATCAGATTGTATTTTAAATGAATTACTATTAAATTAGATTTTAAAATTCATAGGACTTCCCTCAGAAGTGATTTCTTTTACACCGCAACAAAATTTCATAGTTTATTTGAGATAAAACGCTTTCAAGAGACTCATAATTAATGGATCTTATTGTCAATAAATCAAGACTTGAATAATAAATCAAAATCTCTTTTGCCTCGACTATTGAGACATTGAACCGAATTCAATACGAAAAACTGGAATTCTGGTAATCAGTTGTTTTTGTTCTTGTATTTTGGCAAATAAATATCAATTAATTGAGGTCTGATTCGTGTGTTTCTTATGGAAGGCTTAGACATAATATTAGCATAAATTCCGTAAACAAAATAAATGAACGCAAAAATTGATGTTTCGTTTCGGAAAAGACTGCGGTTTTGGTTTGACATCCGAACCAAAGTTAATGGCTTTCGGTGTAAATATTCTCAACAATTTATTAGCGATTTGACAGATAACACTCATAGCAGTCATATTCTGTGCTTATGCTCAGACACCACATTAAAGTGGACTCAATTAATAAATAGTGAATGAACTTTGATCTCTCAAGTCTTGGATAACAAATATTTTATCGGAAAATATTGTCTTAAATAACGTTAGAAATAAATAACAGTTTTTCTATATTCAGTAGAACTAAGTGTTTGGTTGTTTGCCTCGGATTACAAAGCCATGAATTCCCACAATTGATAAGAATATGGGAATCCAAGACAACTAACGATTTTCATTCGTTGAATAAATCAGTTTTAAATCAAAAGTTTGAATAAATCCGATAAATCTTCCGACAATTAAATTGAGCACAACAGCAAATCTGTAGCTTTACAAGAATATAATCTAGGAAATGAATGACTATTATTTACAAAAAAAGAAACTTTGTTGAATAAGAAAAATTAAAACATAATTGAAGTGATTTACAGCTTTAGTCGGAAATACGTTCAAAGAAAAAGTTTTGAATCATTAGATTTTGCATCAGTTTATACACAAATTACTGAGTGTTTAGTCATAACTTCCGGCGAAAGAGTAGAGAAAATCTATTATTTTGCAGATTGTATCCATATATTACATTGATTTGCCAGAACTGGAGTACTTCCAACGTTTATCAATCATTGACAACAACATTCCTCCGACGACTAGTGTTTCAAAAAACAAGAATTACCTAGTATTAATCGGGTTCATAACTCTTGTTTCAAAATGAATGATCACATAAGACACCCAATTGACCGAATCCAATAAATTGTTACTAATTGATTTAGCAATGATTTGCAGGAACAATTTATTCTATTTGCTTTCAAATCAATTAAATGAGATTTATATGACAACAAATTCACTCTTCGATTCTGGTTTTATATGATGTCGGGTTTGTTTTTTTTCCTGTTAATTCTCATATGAGAATTCATAAATCAAGTTAATCTGAAATTTATAATTAAGTATTATGGTTATTTCTTTGGTTTAAGATATTTTCAATTATCGTCCGATGTCTAAGTGTTGTAGTTAAAGATTCATAAATGTAATGGTATTTTGCGCTCATCCATAAAATGGGAAATTCGAGTCTGAATTAAGGAACAATAATTCATTTGATGTTTTTCAAAACTAATTGTCTTTATCTTAACCTGCAATATATTTATGACAAATAAAAGTCAATATTACAAACTGTTGGTAAGAGAAGGGAAGATAACAGTAATTGATAGGAGAGATTGGTTGAGACCCTCTTTATTTAGTTATATTAAATATTAGGTATTTAGTGATTGCGCTGCGGTTTTGCAAAAACTATTATTTTCCATATCTTTATAACTGAAAACCACTTCATTTAACTCAAGCATAGGGTGTGGTTATCGTTAAAAAGAAGTCAATTTAATTCTTATTCAAAATATTTCGGTTGACTTCACAATTAAAGGTCTTTTACGACAAATCATCGAAAGTTAAAAGTTATTCAAAAAGAAGTAAAAATATTTTGTAATGTTTGACAAAAAAGTTTAAACAAAATGGATATTAACTCAAAGTGTTTTAAAAGCCGTCGAACCATAAGAAATAGTTTACCATTTTTCATATTCACATTTGTATTGTTATCATCAATTAGCAAAGCAGATGATAATAGAGCACCGGTAGGATCTCCGCCACGTTCCGGACAAGGTATGGCTTTCAGTTGTTTTTAAACATTAAAACGATTATAATTTGAATTTTTTGCTAATTTTTTTAATGCTTAAGAAACTGATAAAATGAAGGGTAGGCGTAAAAGCGCCCGATTCCTAATTCAAAGAATAATCTTAAGTAACATCTTTTTAAAAAAGTAATGAGGGCTCAGGTTTTATACGCCATAACAAAGTTTTAGAGAAGTTTTTAGAGACTTAACATTTTCCCATGTTAAATTTTCAATTCCCATGAGAAACTATCAATTACCAAATTTTACATCTGATTACAGCGCCGGTATATATACCTGGAAATGCGAGACCACAGGGACCTCAGGGGCCCCAAATACTTGGTGACCTGCAGCAATTTCGAACAGAACTGATGTATCCGTACAATTTGAGCGACTTCACCGAGATCACATCAGCCAAACCAATCCATGATCAGCCCCTGCCTTTTCGACTGCCGTTCTTTGGATTCAGTTATCATTACATTTGGGTGAATAACATTTGCTATTAATTAAAATCCTTTTGTTTGAAACAAAATTTCCCAAATTATTCACATTTAATGTCACGAATTATCAGAAAATGTGAGAAAATAACATTTGAGACTTAATTACGGATTAAAATAATTGTTGATTTGTTTAAGCGTTGATCAAATCAATCAAACATTCGTGGATTTGAGTCATAAAATGTTCAGATCATTCACTTTATTGGTAGGAATTAAGTCTATCATTGTATTCAAACATTCAAATCATTGTTTTTTTGAAGTTCATTACCACTCGATTTGAGTCTATAACCCAGAGTTCAATTGAAGGGAAACCACGTTATTCAGCGATAAATTAATTCATGGATTAGTCAATCATTGCCTCCAATTTATGCTTAATTTGTTTTATCAATAGATCCAAAGGGACGGTTATCTGGCATTTAATAAGGGAATGTTATCATATAAGTTTCCTGTCAGATTACCCTTCGTTCCTCGCGATAATCTACTTGAAGAGGACCCGTCTATAATTGCACCCTGGTTCGCTCAGCAGGACATACCTACGGAAGTGCCTAACGCTGGAGTGTATTTAAAAATTGTTAATTTGGAGTCGGAATGGAATATCACTTTAAGGGAAAGAATTTATGCTGACTTTAGAGAGGGTATGATCGGCGCCTCAGACTTCAGGCCAAAATTTGCAATTATTATAACGTGGAGAAACATGACCATGGTCAACAGACGACCAGAAATGCCACTCGTCGTAAGTTTCTTAATGATAACAATTAGCACATCATATCAATCAAAAGCCGGTGCTTCAACTTTAGAGGTCACTGTTCACTAAAAGACTGTAATAAGAGTCAGCTCTTAATTATTACCTCTTTTTGGTTTTGTGAGGAGTAATAGCCCTCCAAATGATGGATGGATTGCGTGTAGAAAATGATTACATAATTTGCAGTCACTTTAAAAACCAACATTTGATTCACTTTTACTTTTTTGTGAATTTGCAGACAAACACATATCAGTGCGTTTTGGCCACCGATGAAATCCGAACCTATGCTATGTATAATTACGAACAGATTCAATGGATCACTCACCAGGATAATTATGAGGGCCTCAAGGGATCAGCTGCTTATGTAAACTAAAAGAATTTTTAAACATATTCGGAATACTAATAGATTTTGCTCTGACTTCAAGGTTGGGTTCAATGCCGGCAACACTACCCGAACCTTCGAGTTCAGGCCTTATTCACAAAATCCTCGCATATCATACCTGACCACTCGTGGTTGGGGTAATGGTCTCAGAGGCAGATATTTTTTCCAAATCGATGAAGAAGTGTGGCCAGGGTCGTGTATTGAGAAAGACCTAGACCCTAATCTGCCAGATCGACTTCCCCTGACCTTCTTTCCTCGTGTGGGTCACATGTTGGGCGGTACCATGGTCAACTTTACCGGTCCGTGTCTCAAACCGGAGAGTATAATCACTTGCAAGTTTGAAAACTGGCGCACACAAGGAATTTTCAGAGACTTCAATCACGCATCGTGTATATCTCCGCCAGTGATGTACCATGGCTATATTGATCTGACCATCACTGTTGATGACAGGACCCTGTTTTTAGGCCGATATTACAAACGTATGTCTCCCTCTCTCTATTCAAAGTTCAAACTATTAGTAATTGTAATGAATGACAGAACCGCCGGACATCGCTGATGAAGACATTGTAATTCTGGACAATGCGGACCGATTGGAACAGCCAGAAATGCTCGAAATCAAATGGAAGCCACATAAATTGGCCTGGGATGACAACGCTCGCGTCACATTGTCCTTGTGGGGCTATAGAGAAACAGGAGATGTTTATCCGCACCTGACATATATCGACACACTGGCAGATCCAGGCTCATTGAGACTAGGTCAAGTCAAGACAACTATCGACCCTTCGCTGTTCAAAGACCGACGCAATTGGGGCGCAACAGACATGACTTTTGGCTTTCTTGCCATTAATTTGACTGATCCAACAATTTTAGGCAAAGACATAAAGCACTCACCAATCATTTGGTCCCATTCGATACCACTAGCATGGTACTTTAAGGCACAATGGGAGCGAGAATATGGTGGAAATGGCCGATGGAAAGAGCATTTCTGTCACGACTGGTTTCAAAGAGAGTCTTATAACGACAGATTTGCCACAACAGTATTCAGATGTCCCTGCACTCTACCACAGGCAGAGCTCGATAGGGGCCGCTTTTCACCCGATCTCGAGTGTAATGTTATTGACCGCAAATGTGATACTTTCCATCGCGGAGCCCAACACTGTCTAAGAACTGGAAGACCTTCGTTAGTCTCATTTAAACTTTTAAATTCTATCTGGTTATTGATGCTTTCAATCTTGCCTTCAGAATCGGTGGCTCGGGTCAGACCTGTTGTTATGACGACTACAATGAACTTTTACAAACGGCAGACACAATGTATGGCGGAAGACCCTCTCGGGCCTACATCTATGGCAAACATCCGTTCAAAATGAGGATGATGGTAAGGACAACATTGTTCAATTCAAAGCCAATTGACATTTTGATCCAACAATTTAGATCCCAGCCCTGTCTGAGTGGTTGCACGACACTATGCCATTCTTTTTCTGCTGCAAATGGCAACCGAAGGAAGACAACGCTCACACCTGTCAAATGTATAACTATTGGCGCACATCTCAGGACTGTTCATCATATCAGGCGCCGGCTATCGGTTCAGTTTATGGCGACCCGCACTTCATTACATTCGACCGATGGAACTATACTTTCAATCCTAGAGGAGAATACACTTTACTGCACACAGACAACCCTATCCACAAAATAGGTATAATCATCAAAACGAAAGCCAATTTCATTGACTCACTAAAATGTTATTGATGCTTTTCAGATGTCCAAGGCAGATTCGAACAAGTGCCCAGACATAGACGTACAGACCCACTGATCAATGCAACAGCGCTGACAGCAGTGGCGGCCCGTGACAATATATCGTCGGTGGTTGAGTTCCGACTGCGACCGGCGGCCGCCCGTTGGAGGTATCATATGTACGTCATTGTGGACAAGGAGTATGTCTTCTGGTGGGACGAGTCTATGAGACTTCAGAATTTCCGAGGAGTAACCCTTTACCAGCCCGCAGGCATACAGAATATGTCTCATGTGATTGCAATGTTTGATTCGGGTGCCGGAGTTGAGGTCATGACTAACGGTGGGCATCTGACTGTCCACGTATATGCCCCCTACACATTTCTGGTCAGTTCCGGTTATATGCAATAAGTTTGCAAACATTGATTCTAAAGTCCAATCGAGTCATTCATATCTAATCCAAAACTTGAGTTTCAGTTCGACTTAAATAATAGAAGCGATAAAACCTTTTTTATCTAATTTTAATACAAATATTGTAATCAATGTTTGCATACTTTTGAACAATAGTTGTCTTAAGTGTTGAGTTATATATGACCTAAATTTCAATGAAATCTAAATTAATTGATTTGAATTATTGGACAGAACGGAACGGCAGGCCTTTTAGGAAGATATTCGCGGGACTATAGGGATGACTTTACACTACCTAATGGTCAGGCCATATCATTACAAAGTACACAAGAGGATATACATATGAGGTTCGGCAAGTCTTGGAGAGTACAGGAAAGGGTGGCAATCGGCGACCCGAACCAGGTCGCCTCTTTGTTCTTCCACGACTCTATATCGTTCGCCTATTATGATGATGCAAACTTTATACCTGACTTCGGACTTCCACCACGGCTTCCCGATTGGGCAGAATACTTAAGGCCAGAAATGGAGAGCGTGTGCGCCGATTCTGTTCCCTGTCAGTACGACTACGTCCTGACATTCGACAAAGAGTACGCAAAGGTGACCAAAGAGCACGAGGCTTATGCCTTATGGCTCTCCAATGAAGCCCACAAAAGATGTAAGTCTTCACAACCATTTGGTAACAAATCATCAATTAATTTCTCAAATATAGTTATTCGGTGCCCGGCTTTACCCAAACCTTTGAATGGTCGCAAATCTGAGAATCGATACTGGCCAGGAACAATTGTCCGATTCTCTTGCGACGATGGCTACAGATTAGTCGGATATGAAGCCCGTCGTTGCCGTGAAGATGGTCTCTGGTCATGGGGTGTCGATCCCGAGTGCATTAGTGAGCTCTGATCTTTAGTTGTAATCATAAACTTTATTTAATTGTGAATTGGCTTTCAGGTGATCTCAAATATACGGGAAGAATCGCTGGAATCGGTGTCGGAATAGTTCTGCCCATTCTTATTGTGGCCATCCTTATAATAGGATGTTTCATATATTCGCGAAGGAGTGGTAAAGAGCACTATACAGGAGAACAGGGAATGTATGTGTTGTTGGTTTGCATTTGAATCCATTTATTAATTGATTTGTTGATTATAGTCAGCAGCCATTTGTCGAATATAACAAATATAAGGCCCCGAACGCCAACTCCAGCTCTAATCAAGGACTGAACGATGGCGGCGGTGGTGGAAAAGCCATCAAAGAAATCGAGACCTCTGCTCGAGAGGCCGAGTGTTAATAGACTCAGACACAAAGATTAGTCGCTTGTTTTTATAGAATGCATTAGTCATTAAACTTGTCATTGAATTTATGTTTTGTTTGCTGTCAACAAATTCTAATCATTGTTTTGTCTCATCTTTTCATTGAGTATTCAATTTTTATCAAATTATGACAAAATATTTTAATCATTTTTTTCAAACTATACCTCAGAATTGGTTTTATATTTGTATTTATACTGAATTTTTGTTTCATTTATTTTTCAATAAAATTTAATTTAATTTCAATGTTTTTAAACGAAATACTTTTATTACAAAGAATTGTATATTAAATGAATATAATTTTTTATCAAATTTTATATATTAGTTGTCATTGAAC
>JAQIWP010000185.1:0-34581 GCA_034695525.1 Euzetes globulus
TAACTATTTTATTCAAACAAATGAAAAAACTATTACAAAATATACTTTAAGTTTGTTTAAAACTTTGGACAAATAATTGGTTGAAATGAGTGTTGAGTTGTATTGAGAACACAATATGTGAATGTGTTGAATGTGACTGACGACTGAGTGTGTGTCGAGTGAACAGTGAGTTGCGGACCGGTAAGGGATAGGCTTTATATGAGTGGCTAACAGTAGTGGAAAGTTTTCAGTAATTCAAGGATATGGGAATTAGGACAGTGATAGGTCAGTGAACTAAAATAATAGGTATTGTCTCTTAAAATAGTCAAAAGTAATTAATATTCAAAGAAAAGATGCTATTCTTGTCAGGTATTTATGATCGGTCAAGATCATAGAGGTGGTGGTCACCACAATATAAATCAATATTTTAGAGATTTTTAGTCAATATAATATTGAATATTTTAGCAAGAATAAATCAATAAATTTTGACGCTTTAGTAATATTTGTTTGATAATCGAATTTGATTTAAATTTTGAATTACAGTCTATAAAATACTTATAGATCGTACAAATTAAGGACAAGCATTTCCTCTAATGTTAACTCTATGGCCAAACTCAAGATAAACATCCAAATATAAGTGGCCAAATGAATACCAAATTGTCTTGACTAATTTTAACACTGGCCTGGCTATCATTTCAAATTAAAACATCATGATTCATGACATTATATAATAAGTTGGATCGTTAGTAGAGTTTAAAGAGTAGTACAACTTGTACTGTACAAGTGTAATTTTTGTAATTTAATTCAACACATTACCTATACATATGTTGGGTGCTCAACATGAGTTGTGCCTGTCAGGGCCTATGAGTAGTGCCTTTTTAGGGCCTTGAGCATCTAAGTGTCAATGAGTATGTGCCTCGTGCAGTCCTTGCACATACCCATGAATAGCTAAACCCCAGATATCAAGACTTTTGTATATTCAATGAGAAGTTTGTTTTAAACTTGTATTGTTTCTTAATGTATATAAGAGTGTGTAAAGTATTGTAGTAAGGTTTACGATTTATATGTTAAAGAACATCTTAACAATGTCAGAGATTTCCATAGCCAAGGATTAGATTGAGATGACCAGGAATTTAGAAAAATGATGATTTTATTGAAAAGTAGTGATGAGTTGAAGTTACAAAAGTTTAGTCGACTAAAAGTAATGATAATTCATATGTAATTACTAGACATTAGAAAAAAAAGTTTTTATTTTAAATCTAAAACGGTTTGACAATTGAACATTGAGCGAGAGCAAAGATTTCGAAAGCATTAGAAGCCGACCGGTTTACTATCAAAATACTAACCCAACTCGAAAATTATAAATACAGTTAAGTTCAATTGGTTTTAGCTCAATGCCCAATTGTAATTCTCCGAACTAATGCTATGTTCAAAAGGCATTCTCTTGTGCCCAAATGTTTTTCTCCGTCTGATTGTTTACTATTCGGTTGATTGTCTGCACAGTCTTTAATATCAATCGACATATGTAGTCATATCTCTATCTGTAACTCAATCGACGGGATATTGAAAGATAATTGAATATTAAAACTGTTTTTACTTCTTTTGTCTATTTATAATTTGTTTAAATAAAATGTTTCATATAAAGTTAGGGCTTTCTGAATGGAGCAAGAGAATGTCTTTTGAACATAACATTAGTTCAGAGAATTGCAATTAAGCATCGGGTTAAACCCAATTGAACTTAACTGTATCAGTGAAAGGAAAGAAAGAAATTTTAACTAATGATAGCTAGATATTAGCCATTTTGTCTTTCATTTTAAGATAGCTAGCCTAAAAACATGGATAAAGACAAATATTTATGTTTAAAATTTCCGAAAATTAGCTAAAACCCTTTTTATCCTTTCCGAACTTTGACATTTTACATTACCTAGAAAATATTTAAAATTTTGATAAAATATTTTCTTTAAGCTCACAGTAATTGAACATAAATCCTTTATTTGAATATTAAATTGCGGTTTCGGTTCAGTATTTATGATAAAAAATCGATATATTGTTCGCTTTTAGTCTGAACTAACGGTCAAAACAATCCGCTCGCGAAACAATTGATTAAAAATAAAAACTTTTTTTTCTAATGTCTAGTTATGATTAATTCTGAAATCATCTTGGCTCTGCGAAACATTCAAAACCTGCTCCTAATATTGGGATAGATTCCTCGTTAATAGATTTTAGTGCATTTTAATGTTAATGTAACATATTTTTATGTCTCTGAATCAGAATAATATTTGGATGAAAATAAGGAAAAATTTTCAAAGAATTAGTAAATAAAGAGATGTTTAAAATCAAGATCTGAATGACGCTAACAAAATGTTATTATGAATTGAAATTCTTTTATCTTGATATTAATATCTTGTTGACTAAGTAAAGTCAGCAATGACTATATCACTTAATCTTTAAGTATAGGTTATGTCTAGACCAGTCTTGTCCAAATCATCATGACTAAAACTCATGAATCTATTGTCTATTACTGTTGATTTAAGATCAAGATCACTTAAGAATAATTCAACATTTATGATAATAATTCTTTATAATGAAAATTTGATAAAATGCATGACTCATTCATTTCACCTAATATGTTTAGATTATATTTGAAACTTCACAGAAAAAGATCGAAAATAGATTGTATGGCTAGGTCTGGTCTAGGTTATTAGACATTGAAATTTTAAAAAATCAAATTATAGTGTTAAGTTTAAATTTACTTATTTTATTATTTTCGTCTCCTATTGTTATCTTAGTCAATCAAAAGCGTAATAAACGTAAGGTTATGATAATTAACTAGAAATTTATTAGTGTTTTTATATTTACCATGTACATATTTTTCAGACATCAATAAAGTGAAAAACATAATTTTTGAGACATCAATAAAATCTATTTTATGAGCAAAAAATTTTAGGCTTCAACTTTTCAATTAATAATGGTTAGAATTTAGCTATTAGACTAATAATATGCTAAGCTAGGTCTACTTTCAGTTGAAATAAGTTTTATATAATTTAATACAATCTATTCTTGAATCTGTACTTGAACATCGCTGAAAATGAACTGTACCAGGATAAACTAAACTGTGACAAACTATATTACCTGAAATGTTATGCCAATAAAAAATGTAATTTAATTATTTCAAAAAATATGAGATAAAACCCTTTACCAATGAAAGAAAATATCTTACGGTATCCAGGAATGATTGAGCTAAACAAATAAACAAGGAAATTGAAAACAAGCCTGTAATTTTAGTGTTTATAACATTCAATTTAGAAATGAGTTTGAACAAGATATAATTAAACCAACAATGAAATTTCCAGCTTCAAAAATAGTTTTTTTCCAACCATTTAATCTGGATGCATTTAAATTTTCTGTACTTATCTTCTTATTCATTGTGCAAATCATGTCTTTAATATCGAATATTATTATACTAATTGTGTTGAAAATATCGGACGACTCAATGACTGTCAGTTCCAACCGAAGACCCACTAATCTGATGACCAATATTGCCATCTCTGGAATTATACTTATTTGGAACTTCATTGTACCGATATTCATGATAGAACCTGGATTAATGTTAATGGATGAAGAAATAAATCCATTCATTCAATCAGGGTACAACTTCTTGAACGCCACAGCACTGTATGTCATATCATTTTCATTGGCATTCCTGTCGTGCGATCAGTACTACTCCTTGACCATACCCTTCAACAATCCCTTGGACAGAATATCCAACAGATTTCTGACAATCTTGATATGGATTTCCAGTTCCTTGTTATCAATCCTTTGTATCTTTCATAACGATGTCTATTATTATGATTACAACAATCGTTCAATTATTTGTTTGCATTATCAAAATGTGCTCAACCAATTTAATAATGATCATTCATTTTTTGCCAGTGTAACAATAATCCAGCTCACATTCATGTACGTCATACCGGCGTTCATTGTATTAAAATTTTCGATATTGACTGGCTACTTTTTCACCAATAATTACCTGAGACACAATGAAATAGGACTCGACTATTCAATAATAATTCGATTATTTCTAATATTTTCGATATTCATATCAACCATCACAGCTTTTTATAAATCCTACATAGATGAATTGATTTTTATATTTACAGGAAATCAAATACGACCATGCTATGTTACACCACACAACTGGATCGCTTATACTGTTTACTTGTTTTGCTGTTTATTGCACCCATTCATCTATTTCTGGTGCGACAAACAATTTCTTGAGATATTTTTCATTCATTGCTCACAATTTCTGTGCATGTTTATTGATTCCAGAAACAATTATGGTCTATTAACCACTTCTCTTCGAAGAATATCAGAAACTATTTAAACTTAAAAGAAGTGATTCGTACGAAATAGAAAATTCATTTATTTTTCATAGATTTTGCAAAATAAATTGAAAAGTGAATATAACAGCTTTCAACATATCTGTATTTCAGAAACAAGTTCATTCATTGATAGTTTTAATGAATCTTAACTTTATATAAATCTTACTAAGGTATAAAATGCATCTTTCAAGTCTTGTCTTATCCAGCATTTTTGACCATACCAATTTTTTTATATTTGGTTTATCATTATGTCATTTATCATTTGATTTAATAAAATTTTAAAATTTCAACCTAGATCATATTCTTAGAATGTTTCACTATGATAATTTGATTTTTTCAAAATATCGTAAGGATCGTCTCTTGACCCGATCGTCTCTTGACCCAAGAGCATGAAATTTCACTGCCATCTAGTGGTATTTAACACGATCAAATCAAAGAATAAAAGTTTTATTGTTATTATACAAACAATTATAGAGCTATTGACTGAACTATTGATTGCCATAATATGGACAACAATCTGATTGTCATCCAAACCAAACCAATTCATTCATTTAGACTTCATTTCTCTAAATTCAAAGATCAGACAATGTTTTGATAACAATCTTATGATTAAGCAATAGATAGCTTTCCCTCTCTTTTTTCACATTAGGGGGCAGTCATATATGGATATAGAGACGATCGGGTCAAGAGACGATCTTTACGATATTTGAAAAATTTAAAATATGCGCAATTGGATGAAGGGGTATGCAAGGGGGAATTTACTGAAATATGTCCTAGATTTAGTGATTTATCCCCCTAGGTTTAAAAAACCTCTCATAAAAGCTTAGAGAAACTGACCCCCCCCCCCAATTTTGTCCTTTAAGTTAAGAAATTTAGCATTGTAACTTGAATAATTGTTTAATTGTGGCTTAATTAAGCTAATTAACGCTTCAAATTTCCGGAAAATTTGAGAGCAAAATGGCGGAAAATTGACTGTTCCGGTCTCCATTCCCATCCGCCATTCTTGAAATACAAACCCCCTACGCCATAACCCTCTAGGGTCAATAACCTTGCACACCCCTGATGTTATTGGACTTGTTATTATTGAATTGGTTACCAATTGAACTGCTAGATGCGACCCCTGACCTACAGATGCCTATAGAGTCCCAACCAGTTTCTTAACATTGACTGAAGTTTTGACCTAAAATAAAAATATGTTGAAAATCAGTCGTTTTAAGTCTATTCACTTGGCTTTACGTAAAACGTTGAGAATCTCTTTTTTCCGAATAAATTTCAATTATTTTTCCACTTCGATGTAGACCAGGCTCAGTTAATCTATCATTTTGGCAGAAATATATTTTACAAATTATTATATTTAGCAAGTTTCTTCAATTAACGTGATGTTTATTATTTTCTTTTATTGACAAAATAAGTGCCCAACAAACTAATGACCAAGGAGATGAATTTTATCAGTGCCTTAGTGTCTACTGACATAAGAAAAATTGTAATATACCTACGAGTGGTAATACATTTATACCAAAATAAATTCAAATGAAAATTATTAAAATAAATTATAAATTTATTTTTTGATATTATTTAGTTTGAATTGTCTTAAATTCAGTTTAATTTATAATGTCCTAAATACAGGGATCACCCTTGGCCAATAGGAGTGTTCATCCCCCCCGTAAACTAAAAATACCCCTTGAATTATATGGAAATGACCCCCTTCTCCGGGGCAATTTTTTTGGGGGTAAATTTTAGGATATTTTAGTAATGTCGTCGGTTTTAAAAATGGTCGCCAAAAATCCGTAAATTTGTTCTTTAATTTAAATAATTTAGCCTTTAAACTTGCCTAATTGAAGCATAATTAATTAGTCTAATTTAGGGTTAAATACAGGGGTAGTAAAGGTCTGAGACTTAAGGGAGGAGTATAATGGCAGGGTAAAATGGCAGATTTTTCTCGAACCTTAGGGTGGTAAAAGGTGAGGGTATTTTTCCTGCTGCTGGAAGCGGTCATTTTGTTCCTTATTCCTGCCTAAAGCTTAATTCAGTTTAAATACAATTGGTAAAATTACTGAAAATGGCCCACAAAATGGTGGCAATTTTTGAGATGGGCTCCGTTTCTCTGCATTTTTCCCTTACAATTTTTCTCAAACCTCAGAGGGAGTATTTTGGCAAATTTTCGACCTCAGGGGGATATACATACTATATCCCATATGGCTATGCCTGATTAATAACAACGGAAATAAGCCCATTTTATTTTAAAAAATGGCCGCTTCCGGAGCTATTTCCGTTCTTATTTTAATCTCCCCATACCCCACCAGCACTTTTAACAAGATACCCCACGCATAACCCCCTCCCCCTGAAAATTTTGATTGGCCATCTCTAAAAAACCATCCTTACATCTAGACATAATGTCAAGATGTAAACTAGTATGTAATGTCCTTTTCAGGCTAAATTTTATGAATTTATTTTTGATTATTAGTGATATCACTACTTCTCTATTCATTTGATTTCATTAGAAATTATTAACAAAAAATATATTGAAATTATTGTTACTTTGTTTGAAACCTGTTTAACCTTTTATTTGAATCTTTCAATTCATAGCTTAAATCTTTTGACAGAAAGTTATGAAAAACTATTAATACAAATCTAAAGTAGTATTGAAACAAATTTGACCTTAAATTCTGTTAAACATATTGTTTATTGATTTACTGAAATATTTTCAATTTTGATTTTGTCAGACACGCAGAGGTCATGAAGAAAATTATGCAAACGGTAGAAGAGGGCGGACGGGACCTACCGGTGCACAGCTATCTGATTGTGTTTCTTAAGTTTGTTCAGGCAGTCATTCCAACGATAGAATACGATTACACACAAAACTTCACGATGTAGTCAATTACCAACATTTGTCTGCCATTCGACTTATATTCGGCATAATATACAAAATCCTCTGATTTTTCGATTACGTGATAAACATTCTAATTGTCTGAAAGTAACAGTATTTTACTGACTATTATTGTTTAAATAAATTTCTATTTTTACCTCATTTTCATCCTTTCATTCAATAATTAACTATTCATTTCCTCTGAGTCAAGGTAATTAGGTCAAAGGCCGGGAGAGAGGGAGGGAGAGAGAGCTAAGTCACTGCTGATTTTCATTAAACGTAATCACTTAATTTTTTATGGTTTAGGCACAATCATTGAATCTGACCTTGTTATTGAGCAGCCACAACATTTCTAAGCTAGGCAAATATTATTTTCATTTATGAGAATAGAGTTTTGCTCAAGCAACTTAGATTAGAGTTAATGGTGACTATTTCTTATATAAGTTTCAGTGGAGCTCACCATAGAATTTTATGCAACGAGAAGTCAAAGTTTGCTGGTATCATAATGTACTACTGTCCTAAAGCAGCAAGGGCGATCAGACCAAAATTCTCCAGAGCTATAAATTTTTGAAAATGGTCCTGCAGAGCGCTTTTCACTATTTTTATGAACTTATATTTAAAACCTAAATAATAGCCTAATCAGGGCTAAATTTAAAAAATTCATGTTTAAAATATCAGAACAAGTTAAGTATTAACATATAAAAACAAAATTGTGTCTGATGGATTTTCTGGTAGCTATTTCCATCATTCATTTTATTCCTCTGATTTCTTAGAAAAATTGTTCGAGTTTGCTTCTCCTGACGCTTCTGAAGTCAATGAGCCTGCTGATCCCTGTCTTAATGTTGTGATTAATGATGAATTCTCGACTAACTTTCAAAAATAAATATTACGTTTGGGTATTGTTTAGGGTCAACATATTGGACACATATCTGCAAATTGCATATTAATCGACCTAATATTTCAAGAATAGGATCTATCTCAGTTGTTTATGTGTTAAAATATATCTTAAACGTTGTCTATTTGTTAATAATAAGAGTCAATGTCTTATAACTTGGTTTGCTTTGAAAGAATTCATTGAAAATAATGTATCTTTTGGTGAATAAGATTTGAAATGCGGAAAATGTGAGATATGATTGAGATTTACATTATTATGCTTTCAAGTCATATATCACCTGAAGAATTGTTGAGCTATTGTTTGGGTAAGAAAAAAGTTGTAATTATTTTCAATAAAATATTGAGTGCAGAACTACTGCACAGACACTGTATTTGATGTTAGACTAAACGATGATATAACGCAAGAACTTGTTGTGTATTTCAAGTGTTTTACTATAAATGTTGGCAAACAAGAAATGGGTCTGAAAAATATTTGACCTGATTTTCACCTGTAGCTGAAACCTGCGCCGACGGCTCAAAGTCATGGAAGCAAACCGGGAACACATTATTTGAGACACTATGACATCGAAGCAGAGCCTGAAGCGGATGCCAAGTGCACGGCTCCACTTAGCGGACCAGTCGATTCCAAAACTAGTTTTGTGTTTATAGACTCGAAGGAACCGCAATATTTTAATGGTCTCACACTTCCAATATTCATATAAGACATAACACAACGTCTTATTAACAATGTTTCAATTGTGAACTCAACTTTTGTGACAATTTCATTGACACACATGTCCTTTGATTCCAATGTGACAAACATTTCGATCGATTCCTTCTTTTATTTCATTTATTCTTTTGGACTTTTACTATGAAAACAGGATTTTATTGATTTCATCGAAAGGACACTACTTTTACAACTTTTTTGGTCAGTCTTCCAACGAACAGGTAATTTAAATGATAAGATTAAAATCATTAAATATTTCGCTATATTTTGTCTCTTAAGATAATTAAAATGTCAGTAATGCCGATAACCTAATGTCAAGTCATTCAAAAAATTAGATACCCATTTGATTTTCAATAATCTGGTCTTTCAAATGACATTAATTTTAAAATTCTGTAATCAAAATGAATATGTGAATGACACCGATGTCATCTCAATTCTTGGGAAGCTGTGAAGCCCTCTAAACAAATGTGTAGGCAATCGTTTTTTCTTCTTATTGAGAACCTGGGAAAATATAGCTATTAATTGATCGTAGTGTATTCAAATTAGCATAGGGTTAAAGGCGATCAAGAATTTTACGAATTCTTCATTTCATTCATTACTATCTTCGAGTCATTTGTCGATTTTGTACTTAATTTTTATTGACTTCGAATTACCATCATCAAATTTATTATTCCGGCTATTAACCGTATTCTTTAACTTAATTTATATTTAGTTGATTCAATCAAATTGATCATGTCATTTTTCTGTATTATTCATGTCAGATTTGTTTGCTCATATGTTAAAAAAAAATTATAAACATATTTTTAAAAAAAATTGATTGAAAGAAAATTACAAAAAAGTCACTATTGAGCCACTATTGAGCCACTATTGAGCCACTATTGTCTTATATTCTATAGGGTTAGCCCTAATTTAATTTTTTGCCAGTGGCTTAATAAAAAATACGTTTTATATTATTTTGATCTATCATAAAATTTAAGAAATAGTGATTTGAGTCAAATAAAATCTAAATGTTTATTAAATGATTGCTTTGAATGAATTTTTGTAGAATTTCTTAATATTTATTTTTCATTGGATTTAAAAATATAAACTTAATATGTTTATTGAACGAAATACCAAAGCGATTACCGCCAGAACATTCAATTCTTGAGGAGCAGCTCTTCATTGAGACCTGAGGCTATATTGAATCGGTCTTTAGGTAGAGCGAGAATTTCCGTCAACTTTTAAGTTTATTTTTATCAAATTTTATTTTAAGCTCATTATAGTTATCAAATATTTTTATCAAATATTTTTATCAAATATTTTAAATCAAATATTAGACAATTCTTTGCTTAATTGCATTTATGAGTTATCGATGCCATCGAAATGAGAGAACAGTTAAGACTTCCACAAAAATCAAGTCAAGCATAACAGTTGACATGACTTGATATCATTGTATACTTGAAAAACAAGTCAAATATCAAAACATTATCGATTAATTGAATGTCTCATCAGATCACTGATTGCACGGCAAAGACCGTGAAAAGTGTTCAGCAAAATATGTTACGTTATGTAACCGGCGCTCGAATATGGGTTATCCGATCAACTTTGAAATTATCACTTTTTGAAACTTATTTTTTCTACTCGTTTATAATAATCGACTCAACAATCAATCAATTCTTTAATATGTTTAACAAAACATCTTTCATTTCCGAAAAGTTTTTTAAAATTGTCAACTTATAATTTGCTTGCCTTTAGTTTCACTAATATTTAAAGATATTTACTTAACAATTAATTAATTGATTTTTCATTCTTTTTTATTTCCTTAAAACTAAAAATTTTAAATTTATCCTACACACAGTTATTGCACATTTATAATGTAATTATTTATGCTGTCTTGAGCCTGAATTTTACCCAATATATCCGGTCAAAATAATTTTGGAAAGAATTTGAGAATCCAGTCAATAGTTGAACTAGATCAACAGTTAAAAATATTTAAAATTTGTTCTGAAATTTAAAAATCCTTGTTTATTTATGAATCGATGTCTGAAATTATTGTCCTCTTATTTGTTGCGCACAATTTGACTTTAGTTAAAAAAGTGGTACCGAATGACAAAAATAACTGTTAGACCAGTTTTGACCGAATATATAGATTCAGATAATTTGGAAAATTATGATATAATCCAATCAAATGTATGTCAAAATATTTATTCAAAAAATATCTCAAAATTCATAATTTTATCTCCGGAGCTAAACTAATCTGCAGGGCATTCATTTGTGACCTGTCTCTTTGATT
Source organism: Euzetes globulus (assembly GCA_034695525.1). NCBI lineage: Eukaryota > Metazoa > Arthropoda > Arachnida > Sarcoptiformes > Euzetidae > Euzetes > Euzetes globulus. The sequence continues at coordinate 11,100 of JAQIWP010000185.1, forward strand.
GAACAAATAATTTCTGTCAAATAATTTAGTATTTTGTCACATTTCAATTGAGTCAAACAAAAATTAAAAAAAAATAATATTTTATTTTATATTGGAAATAATCAGAGCTCAGTCTTAGAGGGGGTAAAACTGAAATACTCTTTATTGTATAAATTGTCAAATTATTTTATGATTTTTCAAACCTTAGAACGATTCTAGTAATATATATACAAGTCTTATATATTTATTTAAGATTTTATTCGAAACAAAAATAAAATTTAATTTTATATTTCTTTTATTTAAAACTTTGTTTAATCGCGAAATAAAAGTGTTTTAATGATCTGAATAATTATTTAAAAAAAAAAATCTAAATTGAATTCACGTCATGATTTTCAAAGGCAATTAATTTAAAAATCAGCCAGACACGTTTGTATGGTTTCTCCTTCATTTAGAAATGTTTCAATCAGCTAGTTTTCTACTTAAGTGTTTGGTCTTGCAAATTAGAACTTGAATAGTTAAAAATACTTAAAATGCCGCAAAAGCTATCGAGATGTGAAAAAACAGTTAGCTTTGTTAGCGGGTCAGTAGGAATATCTCATTCTTGCCATTGAACTGGTATTAGTGTATACGTAACCGATTCGCTCCGCCAGTCGTCTCCGTTAAGGAATGCTTCGATTCAATAAAACACATTATAAATGAAATGGTATTCTTTGTGTCATTTGCTTTGCATTGTTAGCCCATAGCGAGCAGGAACTGTATCGGGATATTAACTCATTAAGCAATTACACCGTATCTTCAATAGTGATATTTTCAGACAATTTCACTCAAGGCTTAGAATAACAAAAAAGAATTCAAATAATAGGCCAAAAGTAAACTTATTCGACCATAAAATAAGGAAAATATTATATGGAAGAGACGATTATTGAATTAATTTGCATATAATATATAAATCTATGAATTCGAACTGAAATCATCCAAAACTAATCGACTTTTTGAAAACTTAAAAGAACTTTTTGATTTTCTTACGAGTCAAAAATAAATTTATTTCTATTTTTGCAAGTTTCAATTTAATTAAGGTATAGATAAATTTGTCAGTTTTGTCCCAATAGTCTTAATTTTATGATTTGCAGAAACTATTGATATTTACACTAAAACTGATGATAAAATCAAGGAAATAGTAGTTTTCAAATTGTCATTATTTTCTTAACCTCTAACTTGACTTTCGTCCAAAACCACTTCTTGAACCTAAAAAACAAAATATTTTAGTCATCAATATCTCAAAATAAGACTCGAACTTGACCTTGAACTTTTTTAAATAACTTTCATTTAATTATCTAAGTCCAATTGCAGTGTCAATAATCCATTTAATGACCAATCACAATTATTCAATCTGTTTAAACGAACTCTAGACTAAATTTTAAATGAGTACTATTTGGATAAAATAATTAAAGTTCTGTTGGTTTAAAAATAAAATCGCATTTAATAAAAATCAAATTTCTTCCATAAATTAATTTTAATAATTTATAATTTGATCGTTTATATTATCCATTCAATAGTTCTTGAAGTATGTGTTTTCAAAAGTAAATTTATTTTTTGTAAAACCGAATTCGATAACTTTGATCAATGTAATAATACCTGAGTATACATCAGGCATGTGCAAGGGGGGGGGGAATTTCCGAATTATCCCACCTAGACCCAGATTTGGTGATTTATCCCCCCTAGGTTTTAAAAAAATTGTCCCATAAAAGGGTAGAGAACTGACCCCCCTTCAAAATTTCAAATTTTTAGTAATGGCGGCCAAAAAATGGCCGCTTTATCGTAGTGGCGGCCAAAATTCGGCCATTTTGTCCCTTATTTTAAGAAATTTAGCATTGTAACTTGAATAATAGCTGAATTGTGGAGTAATTAAGCTAATAAACGCTTTAAATTACTGGAATTCAGTGTATTTAAGAACAAAATGGCGGCTTCCGGCCGCTATTTTTTAAATATACCCCCCTTCCTATATCCCCAAGGGTCACGGACCTTGAACATGTCTGGTATACATGTAACTGTCAAATTTCCATTCTGTTGTATCATTAGTGGGGTATATGTCTAGACATCAAGATTAAAGAAGGATGTCTCTAAATTTTCAGCGTTTTTTGTATTTATGTCAAATTTTTATGGACGTCTTATAATGTTATATAAAACTTTTTAAAAGTTATTTCAATTTATTCATTGCACAATGTTTTAAATCCATAATAATCTTGCAATCAAAATAACTATGTACTATCACTTCTGCAAAAGGGTCAAATTTTCTAGTTCTTCAATCAGTAGTTTAATTAATTAAATTAAGAAATTGAAAGACCAGGATATAAATAATTACATTTTGAAATATAAATTAGTGTCAGAGAAATTGATTAAAGTTGTTTAAAGTTTATCACTCTCTGAAGTACTAGATCACTCAGTACTGCAAGGGAAAATTACAAAACAATGGCTCAGCAGGAAAATAATTCAATATCAGATTTATTCAATTAATAAAATGGACACTTTTATTAATAAATTTTGATAATTAACTTTAAAATTATGTTAAATTAAAATTAAAAGTTGAAAACTTTTTTCAATCCGAAAATAATGGCAATTAAGTGAAGATTTTGCTAAAATATTTGAGGCAAACATAATTATTATTATGAATATGAATATCATTAAATTAATTACTTACAGTTTCAGACATTATCTTGCTAGATATAATTTTGTGGAAAAATTCAAATCACTAAAGAATACAATGAATGCTCTGATTTCAGTCAAATAATTAGAGCGACAAATAATGCTGGCATTCATTATACACTAATTATTGAATTTTTACAAATTTATTTTGTAGTGAAGTCAATATTTTCAGTCAGTTTCTAAAGCAAAGAAAACAATGAAATCTGATGAATGTCTTCATTATTGTTATCAGTCTTATTGTGTTTTTAGTACTCAAAGAATTTGTTCATAAAATTCAATTATTTATTTCATTTTAATTTAATTTAATCCGAAAATGAATGTAAATCGAAATTTATTATATATTTTTAAATTGAAATTTATTTTTTCTTTCATAGATTTAGCCTTTGAATGCAATAATGGCTAAAATGCGAATAACTTGCAGTTCTTTACTCGCAATGTCTATGATTCTAGTCCAGGTCAGTACAAAAATATTTGTTTTCCATCTATTGTATCGTCAAATTTGAATCTGAAATCAATTGTCTGCTTTTGAAAGAATTCAGACAATTTTAAAACACAATTTTGATTAATTTGTATAATAATAACATTCAAACTCCAGACTAAAGACTACTTTAATTATTAGAATTAAGTTTGAAATTTCCTTTTGTGAGAAAATCAAAATATTTTGAAAATTTTAATATTTTTTGAAATTTTTATGAGAAATGAAAATTATTTTTAAGGGTTTATTTTTGCATAAAATTCAGGATATTTTTTTATATCTGACATTTGATGAGAAAAAAATGTAAGAAATTAGTTAAGTCTTAGAAAGAAATGTGAAAAATATTAGTATTTTATGCATTCATAATAAAATGAAACTAATCAAAATCAAAGGATTAAATAACAATAACATTTAATTCTGTATTTGCAAAGAATTAGATCATCTTTGAAAGAATTGTTTTTTCAAATGAAAAATGAAATTCTTTTTATTGAGTAAAGGCTCAAAAAAGTAATCAAATTTCAAATGATTTAAATTAAAAAAGAGTTTGAATTCATTCACAGACAGTGATCTCTAAAGAGATTGACAGCAAACAGGATTTACAACAAGAAGAAACGGTTGCCTTACCTGCAGAGCATCGATCATTTCCAGACCCTCCACATCCGTCTGGAATTGCTCCACCGCTTTCTATGCCAGGAGGTCCTACTCCTGGCAGCTCTGACGCCTCCATCAATGATCCCTGGCCATTAGGTCGACCGGACGTATCGCAGATAAAGGTATAATTTGACATTTGATTTTTGTGCCCGGTACATTTAATAAGTATTTATTATGGACTATTTTTAACAAAAGTTTAAACAAAAGATAATTGAAATTTTAGAAGTAGCAAAATTTTCTACATGTTAATTGAGTGGCATTTCAATATTGATCTGAATATTGATCAATAATTTAGAAAATAGATGAATATATGAGCTTGTTGCTTTCGGATTTTTAAGGCTTAAGATATTAATTTTACAAAGAATTTTTCTTGCACTATTTATTTGCAATTGTCAGCATATTTTACTTAATATTAGAGACTAACCCCATATAACTCTATATAACCCCATATTAGCCCATATTACTAAAAGTTAACTCTATTTCCAGTAAAGCCTTCTATCAATTCACAAACATTTTGATTACATTCGACTGCTTTTAATGTTTAACTGAGAAGTGATTTCATATAATTTATTATAATTAGAGTTAAAACATTTCATTATTAGCCAAAAATTGTTAGAAATGTCTGAAATTAATGTTTGTGGAAATTTCCTCTGTAGGCGATTAACGTAAAATGTGAGAAGTCTTTAATGAAGGTTAATATAGAGTTCGACCGACCCTTTTATGGCTTGATCTTCAGTAAAGGCCATTACAGGTAATTAATGCTTTCCAATCATTTTCTCTAATATCAACTGATTTAAGACATTTGCTTTTTGTGTAACAGCGACCCCAAATGTGTGCACTTACCCTCAGGTATTATATCACAATTATTTGCAAGCTTCAATTCAGATAAAAGTTTAACTCACTTTTAAATGGTAGGCAGCGGTCAATTGCAGGCCAACTTTGAAATTTATTTAGGCGGTTGTGGAATGTCTAGCAGTGAACAGAATGGCAACAATGCCGTATCCGCTGCGCCCACGTCTGGACTTTTCATTGAAAATACAATAATAATACAATACGATCCTCAAGTTCAAGAGATTTGGGACCAGGCCAGACGACTACGTTGTACCTGGTACGACTATTATGAGAAAGCAGTCACTTTCAGGCCTTTCAATGTCGATATGTTGGATGCCGTGACCGCAAACTTCTTGGGTGATAATATCCAGTGCTGGATGCAGATCCAGGTTGGAAAAGGGCCATGGGCCAGTGAAGTGGCCGGCATTGTTAAAATTGGACAGACCATGACTATGGTGTTGGCCATCAAAGACGATGAGAATAAGTTTGATATGTTGGTCAGGAATTGTATCGCTCACGACGGCAAACACCAACCCATACAACTGGTCGATGAATTCGGATGTGTCGTCCGTCCAAAGATTATGTCCCGCTTTCAAAAAGTAAAGAATTTCGGTCACTCGGCAACAGTTGTCTCTTATGCTTACTTCCAAGCCTTCAAATTCCCAGATTCTATGAATGTTCACTTCCAGTGTGTTATCCAAGTTTGTCGCTTTGAATGTCCGGAGCCTGCCTGTGAAGGTGATCCCACCGGAGAGTATTCGCCGGCTCCACGCGATCAGTCTTTGCAGTTCAGTGAAAGCAAATCCAATTATGCGGTGGCCGTCGGAAACAAAGCTCACAATAACATCAAACCGGGTGTTGCCTCACAATTCCAGAACCGAAAAGGAGAGATAGCACCCACCACTTCATCTAATAATGCAAAGCTACCTTCAAAAGCTAATGTCACCCGAGATTACACTATTGCCAGCACTGGAGGAATGCCTCGATCATTGAAATTAGAATCGAGGAAAAAGCGTCAGAGCGTCGAAATGAAGGACATTAAGACACAGCGAATAATACAAGTGGTAGCCCCGGGAGACGTGGCATTTACTCTACCCCTAAATGATAACGAAACTAATTTTGTGGACAATGTTTTTGCGAATCGAATTACAAACAACGATAATATGATTTGCATATCGACCGCAGGATTTACTGCAGGACTGGTTCTTCTTCTGCTGCTATTCATCCTCTCGTGTTTAGTGTCAGCCTTTCTATTGATGCGATTGAGAAATATTCCTAAAAAGATGTCATCAATGAAATGCACGTGTCTTAATGAAAACCCATATTACCTACAAATGCCGACCGTCTCTACTCTACACATCGCAACCGTTTCATAGACTTTAGTTTAAGGAACACGAAAACTGTCGACTAATTTGTTGATAGTTTTGAGTCAATTCATTGTTTTATCCAAAGAGTCGTCATTTCATTTCAAGTGAACATCGATTCCCGACTTATGACAAATCAGTTAATAATTTCTTCTATTCATTGCAAACATTTTATGAATAAAAGAAATTTTAAAAAACATACACTCCTTTCAATCGTCAAATCATTTTCTCAGTTCACTAATTAAACAATCAAAAGCTAACACTTAATGATAGAAATTTGATAATTATATTGAAAATTTGTGATAAAATCATTCAATTCATGTTATCATATTTATGTTAAAAATATGAGATAGTTCAATTTTTCCCAATATTTTCTACTAAAAACTTTTGTATTCTTTTTTATATTTGATTTTTATATATATTTTTTTATTTGTTAATCAATTGATGTTTTTTCGCAATTAATTCAATTTAAATGAAATCAAATCGAATCAAACGATAGAATCGATTGAATCCAAAGAATGATTCGAAAGATTTCGAAACTATTTTTGAATAATGTTTTGAAAGAGTTTTCCAGGACTTCATTTTTTTGTTTTAGGTAAAAAAAGATAGATATAATTAGTCTTGGATTTTAAGACATGAATTTTAACAAAATATTGTTAATACTATCTCTAAACGTCTGATATATTTATCAAATTTTTGAATTTTAGTAAAAACCACTTTTTGTGTCTTTACTCTATTAATAATTGAAAGGACAAGCTTTAGACCAATAAGTCATCTAATGGTCATTTCCTTTGGCTTCCATTTTATAACTGATTTCTGAAGATTATTGAAGAAATTATTGCGGAGCTGTCAGGGGATAACCCAATAACCCATTGATTGTTAATTTGAGCTCAAAAAACGAATTCTACTTTGAAAAGCAAATTTCGCTTTTAATTTATTTCGAATCAATTAGTAAAGAAATAAATTCAATTGAATATTGAATATTAATCATTGATTGATGATTAAAAATGTGTCACTGAATTTCTTGTTTTAAATTGATCGTTTAATCTCTTCCAATTTGATGAGTATTTTCCGGTGCATCGATTCGGTATATCTGTTCCCCTAAATTGAAATATCCTTCATATCTGTGAAAAAATTAAATAAATATGAAATTAATTTAAAATTCTGTTATTTTCTGATTTTAATAAAAAACATTTAATTTAAAGAAGATTTAAATGAATTTGAAGTCATACTCAACAGTGTCCGGACTGAGGTCGTAGTGATAGTGTCCACCCTGATTGTGGTCACTAAAGCAATGGGTGTGTTCGACGCGCAGATCTAATCCCGGGTCAGATGAGTGGAAGACACTCAAACATATAAGGGGCGAATCCATTGTGTGGAAAGTCAGCCAATTATTGACCTCTTGGTTAGAATTCAACGGCGTTTTCGAGAAGTCGGGCATAATATGAAGTTTGGCTGTTCCTGACTGTAATAAGAATACTCCGCCAACAGTAACAACACGATTATTATAATATTTATTCAAAATTAATCGCATTGCTGTAACAAAGTTGTCGGAACCAATTCTTTTCTTGACATTGACTCTGAGTACTTTGCCAGGTTTGCCCTCACAGGCGAACAAATTGCCCAAAAGCGCGAAATCCATTGTTTTTGCCAAAGACAGTTTACATCCACCCGACTCATTGACCTAGGTCCAACAATTAGTAAATCACTTATTTTGGACTTAATTAAAATGTTGCTAATATAAGCATTAATAGTGAGAAAATGTACAAAATGAAGCAAGTTCACATTCTAAAGTTTAGAATCTAAACTAACAAGATTCATCTTCTAATGGAAGGCAAATTCGAATGTATGAGAAAGTGATGCAAACCTGTGCCCAATGAGTCCTATTATTGACGACCGTTTGGTTTTCTTCAAAACTAATATTAGGCATTAGCTCACAATTAGTGCCGACTTCTTTGAAAGGACCGGCACCCGCTCCTATTATAAATGAATTGTCACTCATTCCCATGAGGACAGCCATATCTTTGAGTGAGTAATATTTGTCTCTTTGAACCAATGGTACCAAATTGGGAACTCCCCCGACATCTGCAGTTCTTGGGTTACCATTAAGACCTCTTTGTGCCAAATGGAAAGGCGGTTGGCGTAGATCTGGACACTCGACCACTGAAACGTCCACTTTCTCGAAGTATTGCTTCAGTCCTTCTCCAAGAACTTGGCTGACCTCTTCCAGTGACGGCACATCCACATCAAATTTCTTGACTTTCAGATCTAATTTCTGTTCAGAAGACATAACTGTTGACAACTGTTGACAATTCAAATGAAATTCAAATCAATAGTGTTTATGAATTCAAGGCTTTCTTAACTCAAGGCTTAATTTTGAGATCCGCCTCAGAAATGATAAGTCATTTGATAACAAATATCACGAAAACTTTGATCTAAAAATTTGATATCCACTGTTATAACAAATTTTAGTGAAAGACTCTTTTTGTGTGACTTAAAATATTTTTGAACCTTAATTTGTATGAAATGCCATCGAAAACACTTTCAGAGAGACATGTCTTAAATTGTTTTAAATCGATTGAGTTTTAATGAATGTTCTGAATTGATAGCTGAATGTCTGATAATAGAAATGAATGGCTTCTAATAAATGAGAATCTAATCGAAGAAATGGCTGTTTGTGAGAACATTCCCTCTCCTGAGACCTTCGAAATTAATTTCAATCAAATGATAAATCGGTTGAAATTCTTATCATTAAAATTAATCTAAAATTTAATATTTCGTTTGATTTACAAATTGATAACAAATTTATTTTCTTAATTGAAGAAAAGCCGAGAAATTTACGTTAGGGGACGGCCTTTGGGTCCAAACCGAGTGCTTTCATTTGAACGGCAACTTTGAACAAATAGTCATAACATTCAGACATAGTTTTGGCGTTTTTCCAAGTTTTGCCCCAAACATAAACGCCGTGTCTTCTGACCAGAACTGCATTAGTATTAGGATATCGACTGATGGCGTCTAACATTCGGTCGGTTAGGTCTCTCTCAAAGGGTGTGTTCTCAATGATGGGCACAACAAGAGTGTCGTCGTATCGATGACTTTCATTAGTGGATCCCTTTTTGATGCCTTTGATCATCTCCTGATGGCTGACTCGGAATTCATTACCATCTGATATGAGTGTCGCCAAAACAGCATTCATAGAATGGGAGTGAATGACAGCACCGGCTGACCGGTGCCTATACGCCAACATAAACAATGGCTGACATTCAGATTGTTTGAGACCTGTCTCCGGTTGTGGGCCTTCGAGCACTTGTTCATCGATGTCGATCACAAACAAGTCTTCGCTTCTAATCCGTTCTTTCTGGACACCAGACGGAGCGATATAAATACGTTGACCCTGGCGGACAGACATGCCGCCTCCCGTACCCGACACCCATCCCAAGTCATAAAACTGTCTGCATAGCTGAGGGATCAGTTGCCGCGGGTCATCCTCACTATGTTTAGACTGTACCTCATCATTCATTTTAATGATCAAACAGTTTATTGATTTGAATTTCACAGCAATTGTTTAATTAAAAAATATGTTTCGTTGTCTTTAAAGGACATAAAATGTTGAGACAAATAATCAAAACAATGGACTCATTGGATATTAAGTGTAAGACTCCTCCCTTCAGCCTTCTCTACACTCATTCACTAATAGCGTTACATTGAATCACAAATATTCCATTTAAAGTGACTTTTCCTAAATTCCTGACAATTTTCAATAAATTCTTCAAATTCACAAATTATGGTATACTCTTAGTATTTTTATTTGAAAAGCTTCATCTCTAGTAATACCCTGGCATTGATCAAAAGAATTGCTGTACAAAGAATGTGAATTGAAAAAGAAACATGTTTAAACAATTAACATTATGATTCATATAATGTGAATTCATCGACTCTTCCGTATTTTGTTTAACGATTATTTCTCATTTATTTCCAATTTAATGATTCGCTTTAAGTTCAAATTAAATTTTATCGCTTTAATAATTAGTTTGAACCAATTCGAGTTCATTTCATTTGATACACAAATTAGTTGAGAATAAAGTCATAAATTTAGTCAATTTTGAAATTTTTGCGTCAGTGAGAGTCCTATCAATTGAAACCATTTCTATTTAAATTCTTTACTTGAAAATTGGATTAATAGTCTATTGAGTGATACGAATGTCATTTTACAGAATTTAATGATTTAAATAAAAAATTTATTTACGCTATTAATGAGGCCTTAAATATTTGAGCGTAAAGTAATTTGGTCAATTCATTTGATTGCAAAACTGGCCCAAAATAATGCCAAACTAACTTGTTTGAAAAAGGTTTTGATTTAATGATCCAGTTATAACTTATAATATTATGGGACAATCAAAGTGAGATATAGCTTGCTAACATGAAAAAGCTGTTGTATTGATGTAAATTTTATGTATCAACATTAAACTGTACTTTATGTCTAAGATTCTGCATTTTCTCTATAAAAATATAACTGTTTTTAAAAATGATTTATAATTTAAATTTTAGAATAATTCCAAATAAGGATTCCTTATATAGAATTAGAAGAATATTGTCTCAATTTTCTTTAAATAATTTTAAAACAAATGAATAGCCATGGTGAAAGTAATTTCTTTGATAATTGAAAAGAAAATCACTTAATTTGGGTTAATTTGAGTTGAGATCAACTGAAACTACAAATTGAATGGTTTTGTGAACAATTGTCTCAACAAAAGTACTCGAATAACACGAAACTATTACATAATCTTATTATTGAATTGATTCACAAATCTATCCCTTCAGCTATTAGTGCTAACATCAAACAGGAAGGAGGGATTGAGGTGTGAGCACTGGTTTCATGAGTTTCAATACTAAGCATTTAGCTGCAAGATGTTAGGGTCAGGTGCTGGTAATCTGCCTCAAGAGATACTGAAATATTGGTTGCAAACACAGCACATCCTATTTTCGGGTACTGTTTGAATGGTTTGAGATAAATGCACTTATGCTGAGCACAACTTTTCCTTCGACTGAGCTATGAGGAAATCATAGGTAACTGTGCAGACATTCAAAGCTCAGTCATTACAATACTGTTTGGGAATCCAGTGTTACATAGAGTTGTGCAGAGCTGTTGAGCAGGAACTGCATCACCGATAAGCTAATACAGACGCAGAGGCATGCCATCCCCAAAATACTTGCAATGATATTGAGCCAGTACTTCGCCCTTGACCTTATAACTACCAGTGCTCGCTATCCTTCAGATGCTTTCAACTAATTTTTAAATCAGATCTGTTTTGAATTCATTGAGAACCGCTACAAATCAATGAACTTATTTGTTGAATGACATCCATTTAAATAATTTTACTAATGATGTCTCAAATGTGCCCAAAATCGCAAGAATTTAGAACTGATTCAGAATTGACACAAAACTCGAATCAATTCACGTTTTGAATTCATTTGTAACTTAATATTAAACCGTTTTATCAATTTTCTGCTTGTTTTTCAATCCAATCAAAATTATTTAGGGTTCTGTCAATTGATTAAAAGTATTTACAAGGTCATATTTTTGAGAATTTCATATCAAGTACATGACCTTAAGACCCTTTGCATAATAATATGAATGCGAATATTGGAAAATAGATTAGAATTGATTGCCAAGTTTATTTTCAATTGTGTGTGAAAATATACTATTAAGTGATTGGCAAACACTTAGATTTATATAACATAACACAGTTTGACGTTTGGCCACAATTTTGGAAAAAATGAATAAATATTTGTTTATTTTTGTCCGCGATTTCAAATAATCTGGTTTTGAATAAGAAAATCACGACATATATTAAAAAACAAACGAATAATTGACTTCAATTTCTGGACAAGTCGTGCGATTTTAATGGTCATAATTATAGCTTTCCTTAATATCGTTGATTCCAAACATCACGAAACTTGAATTATGAGCTACTTTTGTCATTCATTTCAGTAAAGTTTGCTTTGATTTTTGGCGAATATAATGCCATCAAAACTCATCAAAAGAAAAATGAATTGACTTTGATTTTATTGTTTGAGATTGAGATGAATAACATGTTTTTACTGTTTTTTGCAAAATGCATATCAATTGAAACAATTATTATGTCATTGAAATAAAAATAATGAATTCATCAAAAATATGTCAAATGCACAAAATGTAATGTCAAATAGGAATGAGTTTAATTTTTTAAGACATAACATCAAATATTTATACATTTTTATTATATGTTAGAAAACAAGTATAAGTAATCAATAATTAATAGTTATGATTATGAAGTTCAGAATATTTTACGGAAGTCACAGCTTATAATCAATATTTGAATTTTTCGATTCAGAAGAATGTTTTGATAGGCTTTTAGGCTAAAAGAAAAGCAGATCTGATGCCAAATGCCATTTATGCCATTTTTTGTGTTGATTTTTACGGCACTACTAAGTGCTGCATCTTTGATGCCTACGGGCGCGAAAGTATGCTTACAGGTTATTCTTAAAACCTGGTATAAAATGTGGAGGTCGGCCCACAACGGGATCTAACTGTGCTTCGATCCGCTTCTTGACCGCAGACTCATTCAACGCTTATATAATATAACAAATACTTGTATTGAATTCTATGTACACAACATCTAAACTGTGTCTCCAATTCTTACACGGATTCAAACGAACAGAACAACTCTGAGCTGAGACTTGTGCTGAGCCTCAGTTCTGCAGTGAATGTGATGTTTGAATGAACGCATCGTTTCTACATCAATACCTGAGTGCCATCAATAGTGACTATTCCTACAAATCTATTCATATTATTTGATTTAATTGATTTTCAATCATTTATTGGTGAGTTTTATTTAAAGAATTTCTTTCTTTCTTTTACTTATTTTTAAAAAACGTTTAAAACAACAGAATTGAATACTTTTCTATAGTTTTTATTCTTATAAATTACTGTTTAATTATTACAACCATTTAAACAAATTTCATCCTTTTTCCCAGTTTTGAGTTAGAATTCAGAATCAAAAGTGAAACAATTATTTTTCATTCAATTAAAATAACAAAAGCTATATATCATAGGAGTTATGAGATGAGAACTAATTAGATTATTTAATTAAGATATGATTTTAGGCATTGGGTATTGTCCTCATTCACAATACAATTCATTTGTTTAATATTAGAGTTTGTTTTCACATCTCTTTTGACATTAAGTTTATAATGTCTGTGAGATATTCCGATGGGAATCAGTCTACTATTCATACGACTGACATCATTCAAATGCCTGGCTTTAGATCAAAGAATAGATTTTCCAATTAAATCATATTTTTTACTTTTTCAGAGCGTTTTTAAATTTGATATTTTAAAGAAAAGAGACTCAAAAACTATGTCTTCAATTAACTCAGGAATTGATTTTCAAGTTTAGTTGAATGAAATGCTGAATTCAAATCTCGTTATATCATTATTTATAACATTTTATGGAAAATTGAGTGTAAAAACCAAAACTTCAAAATTTAATTCTGGTTTTTCTAAATATAGTTTGAATGTTAATAATATATTGGTTTGAAATTTAGGTGATTCAGTGCTATAAAGTGGTTGCCATTACTTCCAGACCGGAATATGTTTTTGTTGCACATTGTGTTCGTGGCCACTCTTATAGGGGTAAGTAGGCCTCTGGGGCTCTCTGTCTGTTTCAATTCATGTCCAAACTTAATAGAATGTTATGAAAAAATGATTGCAAATGACTATCTCTCACAAAACCGTATAATAATATTATTCAAAGAATTTTTTATAGATAATAATTTAGAAATTATTTATCGGGAACTTCCTTGAAAAGAAACAGTGTTTTGATAGGTGATTAACCCCTAATTAGCAATTGAACTGTCGATGCCTGGAATGTTCCGACTGTCAAAGGTTTACGGTTTGCATCTCAAAAGTCGAATGGTTTCGGTTTAGCCTCCAGTAATACATTGTTGTAATCATCTCATTCTGTGCAAAGATCTGTCATTATTTTTTCTGTTTGTTTGCTGTGGCGTTAAATTTAGTAATCGTATGATTATGTCATTTGTCTAATTGTTCAAACATATGACACTTAAAACTTATCTTCTAATCAGAAGAACCTATTATATCATTTCAACAATTATTGCTTACTCAAACAAAAATAACACTTAAACTTTAAAGCATTGATCAAATTATGTCTTGCAATATTTTTAAAAAATAAGTGAATAAAGAGTTAAGGATATGTATTAATATTTTAGTTAAAGCCGGTGCTGATGAACTGATATTCCATTTTTGAACTCTCTTTATCAAAAACTTGTGTTTATACAGAAGCAGTTCACAAGTTTTTATATGAACTGATGGCATGATCATCAAATGTGCCAGGTCATATTCATAATAATATAACTAAATTTTAGATTCTGCTTTCTGATTGCATTTAAATTAATGTATCAAATATTTTGGGTAATATTATAAAAACGTTTTACAAAACTTTAATTACAAATTGAAATGATTTTTTATAATTATTGCAAAATTATTTGATATGTGAATTTATCTAGTGTATTTTATTGATAAAATTTTTTAATCATTTGATAATAATTGAGATCCTCTTGGGATCAATTTGAGGAAATAGAACTAAAACTAGGTTTTCAAACATTATGTTTAATGAAATTCAGTAATTTTAAAGAAAAGATTAAAAGAATAAGAGAAATAAAAACAGTTTCTTGGTCTCTTCTCAATTAGTTAACTTCATTGACATTGAACGTTATTTAGAAATTTTTAAGCAGATTTTATCACTTTTTGAGAGGACTTTGTTTTTAATGCTTTAAAGTCTATCTGAAAATCTTGCAATAAAATTGAGATCAAATCTACTTTTAAAGCAATTATTGATTTATTGATACTTTTAATGAAATCATTAAAATGAGTTCGCATATCATTAATTTAGGTTATCGTACATAACTGGAATTAGACTAAAATAGACCTTTATTAATTAGATTCGAGTTTTTAATAAATTTATAGCTCCACTTCAAAAGAGGCTGTGCTGCCAATGGACTGCTTTTCACAAAATGACAAAATGAGAACAGTTTTCAAAGAATTTTTCTTATTTCAATGTCGTTTTTTCTTCAACTAACCTGACATTAAAGTCTTCTATTGTCAGTACTCCCGCTGATAAAATGATCAATATAATTATTTAATTCAAATTAGCACGAAAATGTTTGAAGGCTAACTTTTCTTTGAAAATTGGTTATTTTCTAAAGCAATTGTTTGGCCAAGACCTACTTTCTGAAATGGTATATTTTAAGACTTCCATAATAATAATGCAAGCACATCTTTGTTTAGGTTTTCATATTGAATAAGCTTATGATAAGAAAACAATTGATTGATTGTAAGTCTAATTCAAAGTAAGCGAAAAATAGATTAACCGAAACAACCTGTTTGTGAAAAGTGTCTGTTTGTGATTCGATGCAAACTTTATCTCCCAATTCATGACTAAAATCGATATCAATTGCAAAATCCGAATATAATGATTGCGAGTCTTTTAGCATATTATTAGGAATCGATAAATTCAAAGCCAATGGAATTCCGAAATATTTATGCAAATGAAGTTCAGTTATAATCCATTTAAAGCAATAAATTGTGAAAAACTGAATCCCAATTATTCTGAATTATTACGATTGCGATCATCGAAACTAAAATTATATTCATTAAAGAGATTATAAATATGCAGTTCTGATAACTAATCAATCTGTGGAGTAATCCAGAGTTGAATGGGTTGTTTACATGTATGGGTAATGACAGGTGCCGAGAGCCTAGTGGTACTCATACCAGAATAGTGATTCACCTGCAGCTCCTACTGCCTGCTGATACACTGCCAGAGGCTGCATTCTCACCATTATATAACAGGCATCAGGCGCATAGGCAAAGGTCGACTCAGGAATTTAGCCAAACAATTTGATACATCCATTGGAAGAGGACGCTCCTCCCTCTTGACCGAATGCCAAAGGGATGCATGTTTTGAATGAAACGAGTGGTGCACTCAAAGCAGTGCCTTCATTGACTTCCTGATCAATATTATATTCTACAATATATATATATATACGTTAATTAAAGCGCTTAACTATTATTATTCTAACGCTATTACAGTACTTGTGCTAAAACATAAATAAGATTCACAATAAATAAAAGACTTGGAATTCAAACATTTAAAGTTTAATTCACTCACGTTTTGAGATTTGTTTGTTGTTTCACATTATGTAACTTAAATGAAATTCGAGTTTTCTATTATCCAAAACACATAACAAAACTGTTTCGCTTCTCTTTTAAGCTCCGAATTATTAGTTCGGCTTTTATTGAGTTTTCAAAGACCTTTTTCGGCGATCATTTTTTATCTAATTTTATTACTCAGAATCTCAACAAACCATTAATTCTAGTATTATTCGACTATTAATTCTACTCAACAAAATTGAGCAGATTTTTCAGATTAAAGGTGTAACACCCTGGTAGACTCACGTTTATAATGTTTATCTAAACGAAAAAAATCAATTTAATCTTATATATAACGATAAATGTTATAAATGGTATTTGGGTTTATCATTGCAAAACATAACTTGTTACTATTGTTACTAATAATCATTAGTCAAATAGTTTCTGCTTTCTATTTAATCACCGATTTTACAAAAACTACATTAATCAACAAGTAACATTCATGCTTGTTTAAAGAACTATTTCCAGCTAAAAAATTCGTTTTGATTTCTAATCTAAATTTCAAAGAATCTTAATTAGTATTAGATTATAATTAGCTCAGAATCATTTGCCAAATATTGAAGGAAATTTGCACAAAAAAACCTTAAATAAATGAATTAAAAAAACTTAAACGAGTCGAGTGAATGAAGAAATATTTTAAAGTTTTGAGTGAGACTTTTCACCAAATAATGGTTCCCTTTTCACAAGTTTCTTGAATAAACTTCAAGTGGTTTTGTGAGAATGTATTGAAAGTTCAGTGTTTTTGGTTTGGATTTAAAATTTTGATCGTTTGTTGACATTCAAAGTATTTATAATATTTAACGCATAACAGTCATCGTTTGGCGAAGAGGGTCACGAAGATCTTGAAATCAACAATCAAAATGAAAAAATTGGAGCACCACTTGATGGACATCCGGACGACGACTTGATTAAAGCTGAAACTCAAGATTCTATTGAACATCAGGTTTATCCTCAGCATCAGGTGAGTACCCGAACCAATTCAAATCAATTAGCCATTGAATGAAAACATTTTAATGAATAAAAATCACCAATTTTAAGGGACAGTATGATGCTGTGCAAGGTAATGGACTTCCGATGAACATGCATAATTATATTCAAGCGGCCCCTTCCAAGCATGAAGGCATGGGAATTCCTATACCAGTGCCATTGCCTATGCCTGTCAGACCAGGACAAATTATTATACCCAATGGTCCACCTCAAAAGGGGCCTCATGGACCACCATTTGGTGGACCACCAGCTGGTCCTCAGCCTGTATATCCTGGTGGCCCTCAGCAGAAAATTGGCGGTTTTCCTCCAGAAAACAATTATGTTGAATATGGACCGGAAATGCAATCTCCCCAACAATTTCAAGGCATTGATAACTATTCTATTGTTTTAATGATATTAATGAGACATTTCCAGTATTTCTTCAAAACAAGACTTGAATAACAAATATTTAATTAATAGGTGTGTCCAGCCCTCAAGGGAACGACCCTTGGCCATTACCAATGCCTGAAATGCCTAAAATAGTTCACCTGGATGTTAAATGCGAAAAGAATTTGATGAAAGTTGCGATAGAGTTCGACAAACAGTTCAATGGAATTATTTTCAGTAAAGGACACTATAGTTATGGCAATTGTGTTCATCTGCCGGCGGGTTCCGGTCGTAACAGTGTCTTCTTCGACATCTCTATCAACAGCTGTGGAACAACTGGAAACACTCAGAACGGGTTATATGGTTACGGTTCACAAAGTGGTAGCGGAACCTTCTTTGAAAATACTATTGTTATACAATACGACGCTCAGGTGCAAGAAGTATGGGATCAGGCTAGAAAGCTTAGGTGCACCTGGCACGATCAGTATGAAAAGGCTGTCACATTCAGACCTTTCCCAGTGGACATGTTGGATGTGGTTCGGGCTGATTTCGCTGGTGATAACGTTGGCTGTTGGATGCAGATCCAGGTTGGAAAAGGACCATGGGCAAGTGAAGTGGCCGGTATTGTCAAAATTGGACAGACCATGACTATGGTGTTGGCCATCAAAGACGATGAAAATAAGTTTGATATGTTGGTCAGGAACTGTATCGCACACGACGGCAAACGAGCCCCAATTGAATTAGTCGATAGCATGGGTTGTATTGTAAGACCAAAACTGATGAGTAGATTCACTAAAATCAAGAACTTTGGTTCGAGTGCGAGTGTCCTCTCTTACACTCATTTCCAAGCCTTCAAGTTCCCTGACAGTATGGAAGTCCACTTCCAGTGCACAATACAAATATGTCGATTCCAATGTCCGGAGCAGTGCACTCAGCATCAGGGCCCTCCAGTCGATATCGTGAACCTGTATTCGGGTGCGGGTCAAAACAATTTCCATTCTATTGGAAAGCCTCGAGAGGAACGTGATGTTGAACGGCATATAATAGCCAGCACCACTTACAAGCATGACTCCACTCAAGTGGGACTCAATCGCATAATACAAGTGGTTTCTGCTGGAGATTTGTCTTTCAGTCTGCAGAACGAATCACTTCCGTTGCTATCGGAAGTGCGCGACGAAAGTGACATAATTTGCATGTCTTTGATTGGATTCACGGCATCCCTTGTCTTCCTTATTGTTATTCTTCTAATTTCGTGTTTGTTTTCAGTATTTCTTTGCTTAAGGCAAAGATCGATAGTATCTAAAAGCAAACTTAGCCCTCAGCCCAACCTGTCCTTCACATATGACATGAGAACATACCCGAAACCTGGATCACATTCATCTGCGGTACAAATGACTAAACGTTGATCAGCACTCTCTTCTACTTAATGTCTAACGAATTGCACTCAAAGCTCAAGTCATTACTCAACGCTTTTCTCATTCATTGCAACAAATTGTCTTAAATTAATGTTTAAAAGTCAACAAAACTCTAATATATGACTCATCCCTAAATCGATTAATAAATTATTTATTTTTTTCATAACAATTATGGCTTTCTTATAAAACTGTATGTCCGATACTCACATCTGTGACCTGCCATTCAGAGTGTAGGACTGATCCCAATGTATGCAACATTTGCAGCAACCATATAAACCAAGTACCCATTGATAAACAACTTTACTGTTATTCTAACAAATCCTGTTTGGAGTTACTTTATATGCGAACCCAAAGCTATTGTCTTTTAAAGAATCAATTTTTCGAAAATATTCTAATTTTTTGAGTAAATGTTAAGAATTATTTTCTATTGTAATGTAAATATAATTTTAGGCATTAATTCATTTTTATATTTCCAGTTATTTTGTTATTCGATTGTATGATAAGTTGATAAGTAATGTCCGAAATATTTCTGATTATTTGTTGACATAGAAATCATTGGTTCCTATGTTGAGGTGGCCAGTGGTCAGACCGGTTCAAATAAAAGGCAACAAATTGCTTCACTTATGATTAACTCAAATATGTTTTCATGTGATTTTGATGACAACCTTGAATTGGAATAATTAAAATATAAGCTTGGACAAAAGTTGAATTTTTATTTCAAATTTTAATTTATGCAATTGTGTGATATAACACATCACTTGTAATTTAGTGAACCTATAATTTTAGCTACAATTTTAATCAAGTTTCTGATTTCAGTTTATCCTCCTTATTGTTGACTTGCTCTCAATGTCACAATTGGGCTAATATTGAAGAAAAGGCTATATTTTTAAGAAGTATTACAGAATAAACATAACATTGCATAAAATGTTTCATTTGGAATAATTGGTTGAGTCATTCCCATCGTTTGATGTCGTCTATAATCAACTCATTTTTAGGCTACTTATCGACATATCATTCGTTTTATGATTAAATATTTGGGTTTCAGACTCAGAGTAATAAATGATAGGTATCGTGAAGGTGTCCTATTTTTCTGTCTAGTCTCATTAAACATTTATTTAATTAATCATATCATTTTGAACGAATCATCGACATGGTCGATTTTTTAAATGACATAAAATATGATCCAAACTCTGAAAGCTTAATGAGTTCAATACTGGAATCTTTTTGAAAAACGATGGCACTCTTGAAGACACCTATGATTAAATTTAATGAGTTGGAGCACATTCCGTTCCATCTGTTTTTAATATAAAATTATAAAAAAAACAGAACATGCTTGATTTACATATGAAATCAAGAAGTTAATTTGAATGAGTGGGTGTAGCGCAAAGACTTAAATTAGAATTTGTTCTTGATGTGCAGGTGTTTGTCTGCTCGCAAGTCTAATATATGGTTGGGTGTTCTCACAAATTTAAATCAAAAGCAGGGATAAGCAAAATACTTCACTTTATTGCTTTTGAGACTTTTGCACCCAGCACAATTGATAGAATTGCACAATTTTTCAACATTTCATCTCACAAGACAATAACGAATCAAATCCTAGCATCATCTTAAATTTTATTTAATTTTTTTTACTAATCATCTTGGATATTCCTTAATAATTTGATTTTGAAAACAAACAGCTTTGTTGTCAGAATGAAACTTTCAGATCATAGCAAATATTGAATTGAAATCGAAATATATATTTTTTATTTAGCTCTCAATTCGGACAGAAGTAACCATTTATTCAAAATCTTATATAAGTTTTTTATTGGCAATTGTTTTCGGTTGTAATCAAAAGGAATGTATTTTTCCGTTTACATTAGTTTTTTATTAATAGTCCTGATTTCATGTATTGATTGTGAGGGTAAGTTAGAAAAATACATGAATTGCAAACAATTGACTAATTGTCTAATAGACGAAGTCATTCAAATTAAAAAATTGAGAAATGAATTATTGCAAGTACGAAAATATGATAAGTGGAGTCGACCTGTAAAACAGCACCTGACCCCTACATGGCTTAAAATGTCGCTATCAGTGAGCCGTTTGGCCGATTTGGTAGTATTTCCATTAATAACTGTAATATGCTTTCAATTGTTTTATTCGTAAGGATATAATTAATCACATAATGACCATCGATGCCTGGCTTCAAATGGTATTATCAAAGTGATAATAATCTCAAAAGTGAATTTGTTCTTTTTAGTTCTGGTTAGACGAGCACCTAACTTGGAATCCAAATGATTTTGGAGGACTTCGAGTATTTATATATTATTTGAATGATTTATATTAAAATGTTTTGATCTGAAAATCCTGAATATTTTTAATACTTTTAAAATCATTAATTAAATGTGAAATGATTTTTTTTTCAGGAAATTCATTTTAGCGCCGATGAGATATGGAAGCCCGACATTACTTTGTGGAATAGCGCTGACCAGTCAGTACCTACATATTTATATACAGTTTAAATGTCTTTTTCAGAGTTACTTGATATTCATTTTTGATTAATTAATAAATTAATAATGAATATTAGCATGAACTTAGAAGAATGTTTAGCCAAAGCACATCTCATCGTCAGCTCTAACGGAACAGTTTCTTGGTTTGTATGAATTGTAGAGATGGCCAAATAGAAATAATCTTTTTATTTTTGAGAAATTTTCTTTTAGGTCATTTCTAATTGTATATAACAATCAAAATTTGTTTTTACAATTAAGGTTTATAATTAAGGTATCCGGTGGGCACTTTTCGTACTTCATGTAATCTAGATCTGACTGACTATCCTTACGATGAGCAAGAGTGTCATGTTTATTTCGGTTCCTGGAGTCATAATCTGGACCAAATCAATATAACAACTCTTGGTAAAGATTCTTTTAAATTAAAGCACAATACGAGTCTATATAGACTTTTCAAATTATTTAACCATATTTTTCTATAGGACAAGATTTTCTAGAAGGTGGACCTTGGTATAAGAATCCTGAATGGGATATTTTGAGTGTAAAGTCTTACAGGTTCCTATGATCCTGATTTTTTAAAAATGTGAAACTAAACCAGTTTTGTTTGAAATTTTGAAATAACCAGACATGATTACGATTATCCCGGATATGGTGTTTACGCCAGTCTCGATGTTTTGTTTAAAGTAAAGAGGTTTGAAATTCCATATTCAAATTAGTTATCCAAAAAACTGATCAAGATATATGACACAGAAATAGTTCGTTGTATTATTACACAATCTCATTGCCATCAATTGCATCGATGCTACTTATTCTGTCCATATTTTGGTTACCTCAGCATTCGAGTACTCGCGTCACTTTGGGAAGCATCAGGTTTACTCATTATTTTAAAATGATTATACTCATATAAATTTATTTATCTTCAATTTTCAGCCTATTTATCAGTTTAACCGCATTATTATTTTTGGGACTCCAATTGGGATCGGCTTCATTTGGAGCTCCGTTTGCAGGTATAATTTTAAAATGAACAAATAATACTTGTGAAGTTGCAATAATGATTACGATTGACCCTGACAGTCAACGAAAATGTCATAATGACTAAAATTCACACTAAAAATGATTTAATATTTATTTTGATTACTTTTTCCTTATTCTTAATTACCTTAAATCTGAATAATTCTAAGGTCTGACTATTAAGATCGGGTTAAATTAGATTATTTCTAAAGTACCTTGAAAATTTTGATCAAAAAGACCGTCATTTTACTTTATCTTAAAATTCTTTGCCATTTATTATGCCCAAGGGAATCAAAACAAAACAGACATTTTTGCAATAATTTAGTGAAAACCACTTCAATGCTCTTTCAACCAAAGCTTTCTCAACCTATAAAAAATCAACTCATACTTAAAGGAAATCATTTAGTTTTGATTAAAATAGTTATTTGAGTTTGTAGTCAATTGAGTTAAATGTGAAAAAGTAAACAAATGTATATAACTTTAATTAAAATTTACAAAGATAACAACTATTTGCTAGACATCAATTTTGAATCTTATTTGTGTATTATTTTTTATTATAAGTGTGGTTTATTTAAAGTTTAGGTCATTCTGGTTAACAATGAATAGATACAAGTTCAGAAAGCAGTTGAAATAACTGCCATTCTAATAGAAAACTTGCCTGAAATCTATCTGAATATTTTTTGCGAATGATCATCGGCAGCCAAAATTTGCCCTTTTAAAACACTAGAAAGAACAAGAGAATTTTCCTTTTTATGACAAAGTTCATTTTACTAAATATTTTTACTTTACAAGGAGATTGTCTTTTTAAATATAGCCGGAATTAAACAATTTTTATATATTCTGAATCTATAAATTGATTAGAATTGACCAGTATAACTATTTTTTGCGAATGGTCACAATTAAATCCGAAATTGGCCAAAAAAATGCTCTATAAGACAAGAT
>JAQIWP010000186.1:0-34563 GCA_034695525.1 Euzetes globulus
TTAAGAATTAAACTATTTTTGTTTCATTTCAAGGATTACTTGGAATTTGTGTCTTAAACTGACCACTACTTGTAGGTCAAGCACTCATTTCCAATACTATTTAAACTGTAATCCTTTTACACATTTAGAGGATTGTCTAAAATTCAGTCATTCAGAGTATGAGTGACTTCGGACACAATTGTATTATTTTAATACTTTAACTTTGAATAAAAGATTTTAAAAGTGAAAAGGTTTTAATTGTGAAACGACACGACTGCGAAACAACAATCTTAAGACTCCAAGAAACGAAAATTGTTCTTGCAACGGAAAAGTCTTACACACTATGTTACTTTTTTTATAAGCAAATGTCCACTAGTTAGTTTACTTGAATATATCATTTTTATTAAATCTCTTACTCATATCATTTGATACGATATGTGTGAATATTTTATGCATTAAATTTTTTGCACTGCAATAATGCTCTTTCAAATGACACCCATTTGACTCTTTTCCCTTCTTTGCTTATTTATATTCTATGTGCCGAACGCGAAAAGGGATAATCCTTCAATCCAGTCCCAATACTGATGTAGGGAATATAACTTTAATCTCCCACAATTGTATAGGCGTCTTCGCAAATGCACACATCAAAAAGTGGCCTTACGTTTTCTTGATAATTTTTCATTGTTATATTATTTTAATAATTGTCTTTATATAAATTATGAATAAGTAATAATGCGTCTTTATAAAACATCTATTATTTTGGGTACCTGATAGTAAAGATAAAAGTTATCCAGGTTATAAAAAAAATTGACGTCTGAAAATCTAAAAAAATATCCAAATAGAGTGACATAAAAAAATGAAAATATACCAAAACTAATAATTAACGAATAATTAAAGTTTGTAAATTAAATTAAATTATCTAATTTTATCCAGACACAAAATTTTTATTCGAAGTTCCCTTGCACATGTCCCTATTTTGCCTACCGACATAACCCGGAATTACCAAGTTCCATGAACTAAAAGTTTATTATCAACTAATTTTTATAATGCTAAGGCTGAGGCACCAATCAGCAGCTGCTGTGGTCACTACTCTTCAATGAATTTGAAGTAATGCAAGCCCTGCCTACGCAAATATTTATTCTGAGTGCATGGTTTGGCGATTCTTTGTAATAACTCAAAGAATATCACTCACAGAATAATAACCAATAATTTTATCCCTCATTAGAATTCATAGACCCATAAATTTTATATGCGATCGCATTTTCAATAATTACCAGAAGACTATTGATTTTATTCAAGACGTGACCCTTTTTAAGACCACCACTTCTTTCATCAAATAAATAGATGACAATCACTAATGAAGAAATATAGTCTATATACTCTGGTTTTGTAAACCAATATGAACCACCTTATTCAATTTAATGCCCAAAACAACAAAAGAGCTTTTTCTTATAAAAAAGCAGAAAAATGATATTCAAACAAATGATTGATTTTTTTTACATTCAATTCTTTGCCTTCTTAACGAATGTCAGATATCAGTCATGTTTTGATTGATAATCAAAAAAATGAATTCAAAGAAATGAAACCATTTTTTAGAAGCAATGAATCGCAAAGATTAGTGATTGTCATCTTTTGCTGAGGAAATATTAATTTAAGCGATAAAACAGAACAAAAGTGGCCACAAATGAATAGATTGAAGTGTTGTCCTCTCAGTCTATGTTTGAATAAACAGATACAATGTTTGCGGTTTTCATAGCATTTTCTTTTCACGTCATAGTTCTTCATATCACTTACGGCTTACTTACCAGAAGAAAAAGACATCTAATTATTCCATAACTTTATTATTAGACTTATCTATGGATAAGTCAAATATGAGCTTTAGTTTTAAGCAATTCCTTTGATCCCTGCTTTGAGATGAATAGATTTCAAGTATTTCATCGATTCTTAATTATTCAGCAAAACATTTTGCTTCCAAAATATTGCAAATATTAGTTCCAAGAATAAACTTTTTAAAGCTAATTGAATAGTTTATGTATTTGGATTTATTAGAACTAATTGCCTTTAAGTCTTTGTGTGTTTACATACCTTTTCAATAGAATATTAAATCAAAATATAATCAATTTATGGATAAACATATTTAATACCATTAGAGGAACGGGTCATTGAGTGTTGCACTGAATAACACATATTCGCTTCGAAAGCTTTCACTTCGATTTAACATCCATTCAATGATTTATATACTATTAATAAATTATCATTAATTTGTTGTGAAAGGTCTCAGGTGTTCGCCTAAAAAGGATTATTAAGAAAGTCTAGGAACTAGTGCTCAGAGACCGGAATATTGGAAATAAACAACTCTTTTATTGCATTAATTAATATTCATTTATTAAACAAATAGATTATATAATTAGGCATTAATTTAAGCCAAGTTTAGAGTATATATAGAAAGTAAAAGCGATTCAAAATCAGAAAAACTTCAACAAAAAACTTGTATTAAATCAATAAAATATATCCAATAACTGATTGGACATCACTTTGAACTGAAAAATATATTTCTCTCCAATCAGTTCATTGATTGACACAAAAGTTAATCGCCTTAATTGTTATAATACATAATAATTGCTTAAATCGTTGATAATTAGAGGAATCAAGTCTTTCATAACATTATAAAAATGTTAACATTAAGTACAACACATAAAATTCGTATAAGACTTTCAATTGTTTGCCACAGCTTTGGGAGTCAGTCAACAGTTCATTCATTCGTTAAAATCATTTGAAAATAAATATTTTGAAATTTTTTTCAAAATTTAAAACACTTTTAAACAAAATGACGTGAAATAAGCGACGCTTTTGTAGGCAAAGGAATGTGAGCTTAAAATCAAAAGAATTGCCACTCATATGGACAGAAGAAATGGTTTATAAATAAGTTATTCGAAGCTATTCTTCACTTCTATTCCAAACGTTTTGTTTCAGTTTTGTTATAAAAGAAATGAACAGAATTACAATTTTGCAAACGAATCGAAGCCAACGATTTTATAGTAACTTTTGTGATCGGATGATTTAAGCGAATGTGTAACCGTTGGGCCCAATGCCTACCACTCGGCGTCTCCCACAGCCTTCTGAAAGACATAATCTTTTCCCTGAAGATTCATAATTCCGTCTTTCAAATGGAATTTCCATTTGTTCCGACTTCGAGTTATCTGTTTCAATGAAAATATTGTGACTGAGGAACAACTGGAATGGAAAGCAGACCTTATCGTATTGACAGACGACTACATTGTCTGTTTCAAACAGTTCTGTCGGGTCCTCATCGCTTACATCATCTTCAGAATTGAGTGGTTCCTAACAAATTCAGATTAGATTTTACTAATATTGATATATCAAGAGAAGTGACAGCACCTCATCCTCGCCCTGTCCGTCGTTGTCATCATCATTGACCTCATCGTCATTGTCTTCGTGGTCGTCATCATTGTCTCTATACTCATCTTCATCGTCGTCCTCATCACTAGTGTCGTGAGCACCGTCTAATTGCACGACTCGATTAGGTTGGGTTGGACCAGTTTGAGGAGCGGAAGGCCGGGCTATTTGCGCCGCAGAAGCATATTGAATAGTATTTGGATTTAAGTTGACGTCTGTAAGAAAAAGTAATTCAGAATTGAATATAATTATAGAAGTGAAGGACTAACTGCTGGTGTGCTGGACAACAGTCGGTTGGTTTTGATTTATAACATTTGCGGGGTTTGACTGGAAGTTCGCGATTTGGCTGAAAAACTCTGGCGTTATATTTAATGGAGCGCCAGAAGAGGCCTAACAACGATCAACATTTAAAACAAATATTCAGTAATTGTCAACAAAATACATACGACAACGAACGGCCCGTTATGTCCCTGGACTAACACTAGTTTAGGGGCGTTGTTGGCCTGTGCTGACACTGTCTTCTGGCCTTCTGTTTGCTTTGATCAGTGAAAACAATTAAAAAATGATTAAATAATTTGATTGTCATGAAATACCGGTTCATTATTTGTTGTATAGTTAATACCGGACGGACCCAACACTATGTTAGTCCCCGACTGGAGGTGGACCTGAGGCAAACCACCAGATACCTGGTGATTATTAGAAGACTGAATTTGAGGGGTCGACACTTGAGTGACGTGTTGTGTCGTCTGCTGTGACTGTTGTTGTGAATGTTGAGTCTGTTCTTTATTGGCGTTACGCGAAGAATGCGAACCCGCATTATTGGATCTGTTCGACTGTTTGGTGATGGCCACCGGCTCTGGTTCGCGGGCGTTATTGTCCACAGCTTTGGTTTCATTGATTTTCTTCTCCCAGACCTGTTTCAGGTCCATCAGCACTTGTTCGTCGACGCCATCGTCTAAGAAGGCTTCGCGAACACTGTTTAACACGTCTTCGATTACCGTTCGGTACAGTTTGGGCTAAAATCAAATGTCGATTACATTTCAATTTCCGGACAATATTTTGTTTAATCAAAACTAATGTCATTTTGAGACCAAATTTATTTATATTTGAGTTTGAAAATTGACCCAAATTTGCAAATTAATGACAAGAGTGGAGACAACTCATGGAACCCTTACTTCTGCTTCTTTGGACAAAACAGATTCCTATGTAATAGAACTTGCTAAAAGTTTTAAATAACCCTGCTTCTCAACAATACATAAAAATAGGTAGTGCAAAATATTGGTTGTGGGAAATTTAATTGAATGTTTGCAATGGATTTTTTTAACCAGGTATTTTCTTAAATAAAAAGTAATTTCTTAATCAAATTTCAATTTAAAGAAAGAAAGTTATGGCGTTTCAATCGATTGCCATTCAATGGGTAATCACTTGAGTAGTGTTTGGCAAAGAGATGAACAATGATTGAGACCTTGAAGTTAACAACTGATTAAATTTGTTTTTCTCTAAAATTATCCCAAATGCTGTCCAATTGTCTGCTTGTCGTAGAAGACAGGAGTAGTTGTGCCACACTTTGGAGATAATGTGCACTACTATTGGAGTGAAAAGTATATTGAATTGAATAGAATTGAATGGTTTGGCAAACAATCATTAGAGCCATAGATGCCATTATCTCAGTTCGGTCTTTAACCGGGTATAACAGTGACCAACAGTTGGTCATAGAGTAAGACTTACCACACTGGCTGCGGCCATATCTGCCAACGAGAACAAGAGTTTATTGAGTCAATAGTCGGTATGTCGGGCCTCAAAGCCAACGATCGCACTGTCAGAGAGCTCTTTATATACGTTACAGACAGTACACAAGAAAAGGGGTCAGAAGGGGCGCAGCGCTGACGCACACCACTCACTCTCTACCCATAAACTACGAGCCAAATATCACTACAATTGACAAATTGTTTTTCAATTAAATTTTATTTCAATTATAAATGTAAACTCAAAATTTGAACACTAAGTCATATCTTTCGATTAAAGTATAACTCAATTAAAATTAAATTTCTTAATTGCGATAAAAGTCAGTTGAATTGATTTTAACATTAAGTTTGACATCAATTGTGTTGAGATCTAAGGCCAAGAGATTGAGTCGCCTTCTGTTGGAAGACATGTAAAGCTCTTTCGTGAGGTTTTTTTGCCGCCTTTTGAGGCTTTGAATACTTTATTTCAATTAAAAGTGATTTAAAAACAAATCCGTTGATTGTCGATGAATTCAAACGGACAGACAGGACAGGTATCTGATGCTTCTGGCACTGATATCGCCACTGCCAGTGGTCTCGAGTCCAGTTCGGGGCAGTCCAGCAACTATTGCGATGACTACTTCAACATCGATGACATTATGGCCAACAGCCGTCGTTTGTTGTCCACGGCCACAGTTCCTCTTAAAGGTTTAGGGCCGGAACTTGATCCCAGTGGAGAAAGTGAGGACATAGAGGTTGGCACCAAACTGGAACTGCCTCTTTGGTTGGCGCGTGAACTTCACTCTGAGGGACTAATTGATGTGACGCTTCCCAAAGGGTTTAATCAGACGTATCGGGAAATACTGGACGCCGACTCTAATTGTGTTGATTTGCATAAATTGGGGCCCGATTTCTACCGTTTTGGACAGCATTTGGCGCACATGAATCTCGACGAAAGCGAAGACATTTCCAAAAGTTTAGTCGAGACTTTCCATCAAAGATATCATCGATTAGTGAATTACTCTTTGAGTTCGACAAACGATAAGATGAGTGATATTCAGAACTTTGTCCAACAGTTGGACAACGAAGAAAAACGACTCTTCACTTTTGGCAAACAGTCTTTGGACCAAATGAAGGATTGGGAGAACAGAACCATTGAGAAAGTTATGGCCAACGATGTTGTTCTCCATTTGCGCAAAAAGAAACGTCTGGTCGTGAATGAGGTCCAGAGCTGTGGTCAGAGTCAGACACCGATCGACTCTCACAACTGATTATTTTTTTAATAAAGTCTTTGATTTGTTATTTATTTTAAATTAATTTCCATTAAAAAGTTTATGTATGAAAGTTCTCTTTTCTTATGCATTCCTGTCCTTTAGGGGTATTTCCTGACAAAGCGTTTACTATTTTATGCCAAAAAAGTTTATATAAATTGATATGAATTTTGAAGTGAATAAACATTTTGGAAAACTTTGAAAGCATTGAAAGTAAATTCAAGGTTTGGCTGACAATTGGCTGACAATTGGCTGACAGTTGTGTGAAAAGTCAGTTAACTTAAGGAGAGGATAGAGTGGAAGCAATGCAAGTAATCCTGTGCTGTAATGACCGCAATGTCTAAGTGATGGTCACGAGTTGATTGGCACAAGTGGTGTATCCCATGGCAACGGATAGTGTGTGCGTACGTGCAGTGCTGTGCGTATGACTTGCAATGAAGTAAACAAAACAATACGATTAATACGAAAACTGTTTTCTCTGAACTTCTTAAGTAAATCGCGTTTTAAAGCGGTTTAAGTGACGAATGAATGTGGGCTACCATTCAATGAATACAACGGCCACTGACCCCACTCTCGAGTCCTTGCGCTGTTGGGTGTGCTCTCATGAGACCAACCTCTTACGTTGTTCCCGTTGTCGATCTATTTATTATTGCGGATCTTACCACCAGAGACTCGATTGGCAAAGACATCAGCCATCGTGCCAACCGGCTGTGGCACCGCCGGCCCTTCCCAGTCAGCCCGTGTCCTCTACGGTGACCTCAGAATCGAGCGATTCGGCAAATTCGGCGGGCCTTTTAATGGCAAGTATTGCATCAGATAGTGGCCAAAACTCGATGAATGACTCAATAAACACATTGAATGGATTGCAATCATTGAACGGATTGGTTGACAGCAATCAGAATAACGATCACTTAGTTTTCAGACAAGACTTTATAGTTTCAAAACTCAGCTCTTATTGTGAATCAATTGTCAGAGATTTAAATGAGTTTGGATTTTGTGTTATCGATGACTTCCTAAACAACGGTTCAGAAATCTTAGCTGAAGTGGTATTCCTCTATAAAAACGGACTCTTCAAAGCGGGACAAGTGGTCAACAATAGGGTGCCCAACACTCACATGATTCGCGGCGATCATATCGTTTGGGTGGACGGCACCGAACAGTTCTGTTCTAACATTGGGTTTTTGGTACAGACTTTAGACTCGATTGTCATGCGATGCAATACAATGCAATCGGACGGACAACTGTCCAAATACAGGATCAACAGACGCACCAAAGCTATGATCGCTTGTTATCCGGGAAATAGCAGCAAATATGTCCGCCATATCGATAACCCCAATAACGACGGCCGTTGTATTACTAGTATTTATTATCTCAATAAAGACTACAATCGAGAGGTCTGTCCTCTATTTGTTACTTCAGATACAATAACTGTCGTTTTGTCCATTAGAGAGACGGCGGTGTTTTGCGACTCTTTCCTCAGATAACATCGTGTGTGGCGGACATAGAGCCCAAATTCAATCGCGTGATATTCTTCTGGTCAGACCGCAGAAACCCCCACGAAGTGATGCCCTCGAACCGACTGAGGTTCGCCATCACTGTCTGGTATTTCGACGCTAATGAAAGAGAAAGAGCTCTTCAAAGATATAGACAAGAGAGTAGGTCTCAGTTTGTCTCCCATTGATGACTAACAGTGTTTCTGTTGGCACAGGTCTCAAGTATCCGGTGGACAAAGATTTGCGGCCATTTTAGTGCTGTTAATATAAATTCCGATTTCAAATCAAATTCTATTAAATATTCTTATATTTTATTCAAAGATTATGTGATGATTGCGGCGACAGTTTGTCAGTTGGTTTGCAATTTAATGGCGTTACAAGTGATCAATCATTTTTGGTCAAATGTAACATGAACATTTTAATAACAAAACTTTTAATCAAAAGAAAGATAAAATAAAAAATAAAGTAATATTAAAATCGTTGAATTAAATCAATGAAAACAAAGGAATATAACAGTTATCTTAAAAAATAGTTAAACTTTTTAAAGAAAATGCAAAATATATTCTCAAATATAAGATATGAATGAATGAAATGCCATCGAAAATGCTTTTATAAAAATGTTGTCAAAAATGTTGAAATCCAATATCTTTTCAATGATTGGAGTTTTATAGATAGAAGAGCTGATCAGCTAATCTGGTGCTGGGCTCACGATGCAGTGCTGTGCCGGTCAGGTATGCCAGCTTATGGGCATATTGGCAGGGGGCCGGCACTCGAATGGTTCCCTGAATGGAAGATTAATTTGAGACATTGAATAAAAGAGTGAAAGACATACAATCCAATTGTAGTAGAGATGAGTGAGTTTGTAGGCGAGCTGTTGGTGGTGGTGGGGCTTCCAGTTGGTGTCGTCTTTGATTATGTTGAACATAGTGGGGGCCACAGTTCCCTGACGGACAGACTGACTAATCAAATAGAAGTCGTAGCGCTCGTGTCGGGTCACAACTGTGTCCACAATAGTTCCCGGAATCGGATTATCGAATTGCCTTTCCCCAGTCTTCTGGAACAGTCGAGTATTGATTCGTTTGGTTACGATGACAAAGGCCAATTTGATGCTCTGGGAGGCCTGTCCTATCTTTGCGATCGCCTCTTCTATTTGTTTGAGTTCGTAATTATAGACCCATTCGATGTCTCCTTCAGACACACCGTCGCGATATATGATCAGTCTT
Organism: Euzetes globulus; assembly: GCA_034695525.1. NCBI lineage: Eukaryota > Metazoa > Arthropoda > Arachnida > Sarcoptiformes > Euzetidae > Euzetes > Euzetes globulus. The sequence continues at coordinate 9,108 of JAQIWP010000186.1, forward strand.
TGTGGCAGTTTTTTATTGATTTCATAATATCGTTTCAGTCCAACTGTCAAACAATTTGATCCAAAGTTAGTTTCAATTAAATTATAGAATAAACGAATGAATTACTCGAGAAATTTGCCGCTAAATTGCCGGACAATTCTTCGCGATTTTCGTGATATGAAACCCGTGAATACCATTTGGTTAGCGATGAGTTTGTGCTGCAAACGAAGGCTCCGATGGCTTTCCCGCGTTGAGAACTGTCTCGATGGACGTCAAATCCGGCCACCATTAAATCTTTAGGCTGTGCCATACAATTAAGTAAGACAAATATACGATAAACAAGATTAGGTGACAAACCGGTATGTCCAAAGCCCAGGCCTCGGCGCCCAACTTGCAGGCCATTTGAATACCGACTTTAGTACAGACAGACATCAACATATTCTTCTTCGCCAATGTCTTCTGGACCACCATTTGTGAGGCTATCGGGTGATCGATGCAGAAGATCTTTTTGATGGCATTATAGCGCTCCTGATTATTGTTGGTCAGCAATACGACAACCATTTGGACAGTAGAAGGCACTGCTTTACAGGCCTCTACATATGTTGAAGTTCGGTCGTTGTCGAGGCCCTGAACCTGAGGTCTGCTCAGATTAACTCCTAATGGCCTACAGACACGATTCAATGTATTGGCGAACTCGTCCACAAGTTGGCGGTCTCTCTGAGTGGCCACAATAACCCATTCGGAAATCTTGACCGGTGCGAACATTCCCTTTCCTCGAATTTCTTTACTGAAATCACCAGCTTTTTGGACGAAAGTGGTTCCAGTCTGAGGTGTGTCCCCTGCCATCAGAATTCTCTCACAGTCGAGGCGTCGGCCGTTAAGTTCAATGGGTTTGGGCTCAAACTTGAGTCCCCAGACATTCATCTCTTCCTTGACTTTAGCGTTAGCGGCGATGGAACTGATGAATTTGTGCAGATTCTGGACCCGAGTGTTGGGGTCCGACTGAGTTGACTGAGTCATAGACCGCCGCACATTAAAATCATTTCGTAGTGACTCTGAAAGGCCTGTCATATGACAGAGTTCGGGTATGAGAAGAATGGGTCCCGTCTGACCGGCCCTCTGCTCTCTAGCACTGGGTAGACCAACAAGAAGTGGTTGGCGCTGGTCTTTGATTGTGATTTCGTGCTGTTGTTTGTAATAATCTACTAAACTGATTAAACCTTCCTTGCGCTCAAACTGAAAGGTTGGGTTCTTATCGAAGGCGATGTCATCTATTTTATAGGTCTTGTTGTTATAGGGGGTCAGGACTATACAGCCGGCTAACTCTTTGCGGGCATTATCCTGGAAACTGGATCTGTCGCGTCTCATCATATCCTGAAGAACGTGATAACATGTGTCAGAACGAACCACTTTGTGGACAGTGTCGCAACACATGAGAGTGCCGTCGTCGTGAAGGTTGATGGCTGTGAGCACACCACTCATCACTTCCAACTTGTGCTGTTCCAACCTATGCTTCTGACTCGGATCAAAGAAGTGGCGACCGATCAGATTCCAGCCGAGATGTTGCAGATTGCGTCTCATCTGGACATTGTACATCCTCATCATCTCGTTGTGACCCCACGACAACTCTCCCACCCGACGCACTCGGATTCTGTCCACAAAACATCTTTACTTATTATTCGAGAAAAGGGTTAATTACCTGATCTGGACTTTGTCTGACCGTCTTTCGGAGAAGAGCTCTATTTCTTCGTCGGCAAGAATTTTGGTTGACTTTAGATTAGAGACGCCATCGAAGACCATGGCTTCCCCGAACCTTTCCTTATGGGTGTACAGCAAAGCCTTTCTCATGACTCGGGCCTCGACCTGAGGCTCAAAGTCCACGTGATAGTCGTAAACAATGACATCTTTGGGAGTGACCAGTCGGAAATAGTTGGCCACAATTTTGACCGCCTGACCCCCCTCTCCGTGCACCACTTTCACCGTTGGAGGAATAGTACGGATGTTTGTCACACCTCTATATCCGGCACGACCTCTAACTGACGCGCCATTTCCACCATTGCCTCCGTTTCCGCCATTGCCTCCATTTCCGCCTTCGGCTTGAGAGGGAGCCGGAGGATCAGGCACTGCAATAGGTCTGCCGCGCGCTCGCCCTCGTGAACGACCTGCTCCTACACTTTCTTCAGACATTTATAAATATCTGGAAATTCAATGAAAAATAGGTTCAAAATATTAGTCCGAAAACAAAACAAAAAGTTTTGATGAGTTTTGAGCGCAAACTTAACATTGATTTTGTGGTCCTTTCAGTCCTTTCTATGCTATTCCAAGAATTACTCAAATCTTTTAATGACTCTATAGTCCACTCAAAGGTCTTTTTATTCATTCTGTGCTTTCATTGGTTAAGTCCAGACTCTTCAAAGGGAGTGTTATCCTGAATATAACTACAGAACTGCCAGAAGGACTCTGAGTGCCCTTCCGTCACAGTCCTGGCCAATATCCGTTACCATAGCTACAGGTCAGTGTCTACTCTAATATTAAGTGAAGAGTCCTTAATCTTATTGCTATTGTCGGCAAAAACTGTACTTTTCTTCATATCATTAAAATTATATAAAGATATTGTGGTTCTAAGCCATAGATAAAGAAGAAGAATGAGTATAGTTATGGACACTTTCCCACCAAATGACTAACAATTAAACAGAATACAAATCTTAAGCAATGTTAATGTCGATCAACTTTAAATAAAAGCTACTAGGTTAAATATTCTTCAATTGTCTTTAAACTACACAACTATTTGATTATTTCAAGATTAGCATGACACATTTTTAAATTCAATTATAAAGGAAATCAAATAAAGAGCCAAAATGTTGGGTTTACCCAAAATAACCCAAAATAAGACTAAGACTATTAAAAACTGATGAAATACTTCATTGTTTCAATAAAAATACAATTCAATTGTTTGGCCCATAATTTGTTGCTTTCATTAATTGAAACAAAAATGAGTGAAATTTAAATAAAATTTATAATAATTTGAATTAAATTTACCCGAAATTGTCGGTCAAATGGCTTAAAATTAAAACTGATTACAAAAACAAACACAAAGTGAGAAAACGTTAGGACAGACGATATGAAGGCTTTGAGCGCTACTCAGTTCGTGCCTATCCTCTGTTCCTCTTCAGCCAATCGCACGTCACATGTCCTCAAACACTACGACATCTATTGATGAGACACTTCCCCATTGAAAGCTTTTTTTGCAAGTCTTTCAGATATTGTGTCGGAACCACTTAAGTGGTCACTGATTGTCATTCAATTTAAAGCCAAAGCAATTAAAATTGTGAACAAAATTTTATTTAGATTTTAATAGTTTTGGTAATAAAAGCGTTTATAAAAAACTTGTCTCAAAACTTAAAGTTAGGAAAAACTCAATGATTTTATAGAAGTGAATCATTTTTGATAATTAATGGAAAATTCAATTAACCTTTTGATTAGTTTTCATAATTCAAAGATAAAAGAGACGATCGGACAAAACAGTGGTCGGCTCGCGATGAAGGGAAGTGCCGGTCAAATAGGCCAACTTATGGGCGTACTGGCAGGGGGCAGGCACTCGGATAGTTCCCTAAAAAATAATTAAAGTATGAAGAGTCAAGAGTTGAGGGGTCTTACCGGCCAATTGAAGTAGAGATGAGTCAGTTTGTAGGCGAGCTGTTGGTGGTGCTCTGCCTTCAACCCGGTCTGGTCATAGATTATGTTATACATAGTCGGAGTCACCGTTCCCTGACGGACAGACTGACTGATCAAATAGAAATCATACCGACATTTGCGGGTCACACCCGAGTCAATGACAGTGCCGGGAATGGGATTGTTGAAGAACCTGCCCTCACTCTTGAAGAAGCGGGCGTTCACTCGCTTTGTCACTATAATGAAAGCAAATTTGGGCGGACTTTCTTTCGATATCTTGAGCAGAGCCTCTTTTATTTGCTTCAGTTCAAAGTCGAAGACGTGAGCGATCATTCCGTCTCCAACTCCGTCCCTATAGATTATGATTCTTTGCGGAAGACTTTTCTTTTTGTCGAAGTAGTGTTTGATGGCCTCTGAAATCACATTACAGTTATTTGACAAAAATGCAAATAAAGTTTACCCAAAAAATTGTTGGCAAAGTTTGAGGACATCTCTTCACTGTTGTGGTGATAGCTAACCCGTGAATACCAAGAGGTCAGTGTCTGATTCATGCTGGCCACAAATCCACCCACAGAACGATTCCTATCGGAAGAGTCGTGGTATGTGTCATATCCGACGACCATTAGATCTTTGGGCTACAAAAACAATTAGTCTAACCATTAAGTCATTAAACAAACGGACCGGAATCTTGAGAGCCCAGGGCTGGCCTCCCAGTTTAGTGGCCATTTGGATTCCGATTTTGGTGCACACACTCATCAACATATGCTTCTTTGCAAGGGTCCGACTGACCACTACCTGTGAGGGCATTGGCATTTCGCAATAACAGGTCTTCTTAATGGCGTCGTAACGATCTTTGTTGTTGTTTCCCACTATTGTCACCACCATTTGACAGGGAGTGCCCGCGAGACCAGAAATTGTGCTCACATATGATCCCGTTCTGTCGTCAGCCAAAATGTTGATTCGAGGGGGTGCCACAGTGACCCCCATTGGACGCAATACTTTCTGAAGGGTGTCCACAAATTCGTTGGTAATGCCTTCATCTCTTTTGCCGACAATAACCATCCACTTTGAAAGGGCCGGACAAACGTTGAACAGAGTTTTCGAACGCATTTCTTTGCTGAAGTCTCCCGACTTCTGATCAAACCCTTTGGCTGTTCTGTCGTCGTCCTGTCCCATATAGATCTTCTCACAGGGCAGTTCCCGTCCAACTATTTCGACCAATTTGTCATTGAATTTGATGCGCCACTGATCCATGTCCTCCTTCACCTGTGGGTTTGTGTTCAACTTTCCGATAAAGTTATTCAAATTCTTGACCCTATCCTCGGGCTTATGGCGCGACAGATCTCCGACTTGTCTCATCAGTTGAAAGTCTCTCCTCATTGTTTCTGTCAGACCTGTCATTTGGCAGAGTTCTGGTACGAGAAGTATCTTTTCGTTTTTGCCGGCTCTGCGGTCGCGGGCACTCGGAAGGCACTCAATCAGAGGTTGGTTTATTTGCCTGATGGTGATGCCGTGGAACTCCTTATAGTAATCGAGCATGGTCATCAATCGGTCCCCTTTCATGAATTGGAATTTGTCGACAGTCTTCTCGGGATCACTGAGCAAATCGTCTATTTTGTAGGTTCTGTTGTTGTAAGCGGTCATCACAATAGAGCCACAGAGTTGTCTGCGGGCCTCATCCAACCACCCGGAGCCCGACCTCTGCCGAATTTGTGACAACAGCGCGAGCACTGTTTCCGACCGAATGAATTTAGTGGTCGTATCGATGACCATCAAAATGCCCCCGTCGTGCTGTGCGATGGCAGTCACTAAACCCATCATTAGTTCAATTTTGTGCTCTGGAATCTCTTTCCTCGAAGTTTTGTCGAAGTAATTCCGTCCAATCAGATGATAACCCAAGTACTGCAAATTCCTCCTCATCTGAGTGTTGAACATCCGTTGCATTTCAAAAGAGCCCCAGGGCACCTCCTCTGTCCAACGGATCGTCACCTTCACCTGAGCGCCCGGCACCGCCGGATTCTCCACCACATGAGTGCGCTCTTCGCGGTTATTGTCACAGGTCTTCAGGTTAGCCATGCCGTCGAAGATGAAGCCCATTGGGAACTTGCCCTTTAGGTCTCCGTATATAATCTTTCGGCGCATTTGTGCGGATTCAATGCTGGGCTCGAACTTCACCTCAAAGTTATTGATAATGACATTGACGGGAGTCTGCAGTTCCACGTAATTGCTCAGCAGTTTTATCTGAGTTCCGATCGACCCTTCAAAGACATTCTTAAGAGGATTGGCCTTTAGAGACATCCATTACCTTGAAATTGTGTCACATTTTCAGGTCTTGTGTCCAATTCCTGGCATCCGCGATAACCACCCCTTCCTCTGACAGCGGCGCCGTCACTGTTGCCATTACTTCCATTTTTACCTTCAGTACAACCAAAAAGAAGTTAACTTTATGTCTAAAAATAAACTTTGTTTACCATTAGAGCCGTTTCCGTTGCCGTTGCCATTGCTTCCGGTGGGAGAGATCCTCATGGCTTGCATACCGCCGCCGATGTCTCCTTCGATAGATCCCGACGGCGCACTCGCCCGACCTCTCGCCCGACCACGAGATCGTCCAACACCTGGAGGCTGATCCGGATCCATTTGTCTGCCCTTAAATTACAATTACAATTGATAACTAGTTTTGAAATAAAACAAATTGTCTTTAAATATGTTTTAAGTATTTTTCAAATTAAAACTAAAATCTAAGAAACCAAAAGACCATTAAATGTTAAATGAAATGAAATAAAAATCTTATATCTAGTAAGAAATAATTGATTACTTTTATTAAAGATTAATTGAAATGAATTGAGGTTTTATTGGACTCTTCGAGACAAAGACTTGGCATAAAATGAATAAAAACGACGAAATCAATGCATTTGAATCACAAAGCCTTCAGTTTGTGACTAAAAAATGAACTTTCAGTCGATTTGGTTACAGTTTAGGCGCCAATTGACTCAACCTTTTGTTGTTTCGCCTAATTATGATTGAGTGACAGTTTCTGAATAACAAGTCCAACATTTTCAACCTGACTATACCCTTGACCGTTACAACTCAGTGCAAACTAATCCTGTCCATCTTCAAAATCTATAAATATTTATTTTCAATATTTATTACATTTGAAGCAAGTTCAGGGTATTGATCTCATTTTTATTCCTAAAAATGCACTTTAGTACTAGCTAGATTAAATTTGCATACTTGTACTTGCAAGTTGAATTCTTAACTTAAAATTAGATGAACTTGAAGTGTATTCTGTGAAGAATCCAGTGTGTAATGCGGGTTAGAATGCTTTCAGGGGATCCATATATTTATGGAACTTCTGAAGTGATTCATCTGACAAATGCCTACTAAAGTCAACCACGAGATTCCATACGATTCAATAATAAGCCTGGTCAATCTAGATTCTCATTTTAGAACATTTTTAACACCATATCTATAATCAGAACTTCAATAATCTTTGAGCTGAACCATCAATTTAAGAGGGCATGCAAATAAATTAGCAATTTTCAATTCCATTAGATGTACTTGTGCCTTTAATCATTTTTATACAATCAAATTGAGTTAAAATCAAACGAATCGATGTTTTGACCATAAATTTGAATTAATTGTATAAATAGATTAAAAATAAAAAATATTTGTTTTACTAAAATTTCAATTAAAATCTCAATCGTCTTCTCAATGATTAGATCACAGATTATATTAATTACAATAAAGTGAGAGAAATTGAGAATAAAAGGGTTAGAAACAAATATTTGGAGAATGGATGGTAAAGGGGTCAAAATGCTTCGACTGATTGCGTGGCCCAATTGGTACGGCTTGAATTTGTGCTGTGATTCATCAATGTCTCCACATTTGACTGGGACCGGAATATTCTGGCCTTGTTGTGAGCTTGGATCAATTGATAAACCTCTTCTTCAGAGCGACAATTGTGGAATTCATTGGGAGGAATGGAAACGCCACGAATGGCGCGAAACACTGTTTTACGCAAATTGTAAAAAATAGTGAGAACTCTTTGATCGCTTAAACTGGAGATCATATTCTTTATGCCCTATAATTGGATAAAACATTAATTTCAATCAAAAATAAGATTAAAATGTATACCAAAGCAAATGTGGAGTCGGCCCTAAACATGTGTTCGGCGTCCAACACAACTGCGATTCTTGAGGACAGTTCTCTACTGTCAGGAAGTTCTTTATTGATCTTCACTTTCATATATTCAATGGATGGAAAGAATACACTTCTGTCAGGTTTTACATAGAGAAAGGGATAGCCGTGAGGAGTCTCTTTAGTCACTATAAACACTTTAGGTCTGGCCATTTGGTAAAGGAGAATGACCAGTGATGTTGAGATACCGGCAACAATGCCGTACTCGAGCCCTAAAATTAGACACACGACAAATGTGAAGACATATGGAATGATATCGACTTTGTTGGTCTGCCAGATCAGAATGGCATCCGTCGGGCGCAGCATAAATATAACGGCAGTTATGATAATCACTGCCAAAACTGTTTGTGGTATATATTGGAAATATGGCGCCAAAGTGCCCAAAGCCAACAAAACTAGTCCTCCCGTTACGATCCCACCGAAAGGGGTCCGAACACCACTGATGTGATTGACCGCTGATCGGGAGAAACTGCCGGTCGCTGCAAATGCTCCAAAACAGGCGCCAAATATATTACACACTCCAATAGCTATCATCTCTTGAGTTGCGTCCAATTTCTTTGTCTCGAAAGCTTTGGCGACGGCCACTGACTCCATGAGGCCGAGTAGCGCCACAACGAATATTCCGGTCCCCAAATCAGAGAATATTTCTTGGAAATCAACATTTGTTGAGTTGTTTTGAATGGAAAATGGAGGCAATGCGAAGGAAGGAAGTCCTGTTCTTATCTGACCAGTCATCGAGAACAAACGAGAGCCGGACTCATAGTTGATGCCAGCAATGAAGGCACAGACGAGAACGACAATAGCATTCCGAGCGGTGACTGTCATAACCCAAATACTATTCAATATTTTGAAAAATGCATTTCGTTTTTGTTCGACAATTGAACCAAATCTGTAGTCTTTAGCCATTTGGATGGGAATAAGTAGAAGGAGGCAGGTCATACCCATCATTGTGTCCCAAACGTTCACATTCGTGAAGTTATTGAAGAACTTGATCATAGTTTCGGGGAAACGGGAGGCCGAGTACTTCATTCCGAATAATAGTTTGAGTTGAGAGGCGGCTATAGTTATGGCGGCCGCAGAAGAAAAGCTCGATATAACAGGAAATGATATAAAGTCGACAATAAATCCAAGATTTAGAACACCGAACAACAGTTGTATACAACCGGCCAAAAATGCCAGGATTATTGAATACTCAATGCCACCACTCATGACATAAGGGGCCACAATAATTGCCATTATGGAAGTGGGGCCGACCGCTACGTCCTTACAACTGCCCAGAAGTGCGTAAACAAAACATCCCATAAAGGAAGTGTAGAGGCCATACTGCGCCGGCAGACCGGCTAATACCGCAAGTGCTAAGCCCTGTGGCACTATTGTAAAAGCCACGGATATACCAGCGATGACATCCCCTTTCAAATCTGATAACGAATAATGGGGTATCCAACTTAGGAATGGTAGGCGCCGTTTCAGTTTTTCCCGGGTAAAGTATCGCTGACCAAACCAATGACAGCACTCGCCGACTGTCATCTCATCGTCTTCATCCAATTGAATGGACAGACCTGACAATCAATAATTAATGGCAATTCAAACAAAGATAAGATAAGTGTTACCGCTGTCTGATCGCTCTCTTTGACTGTTTTGGTTGTTTTGATCATCGATTTGGTTCTTGAAATTTTTGAATTTCGGCGAATTATCGATACCTAAAATTTTCTCATAAATATGTCTATCATTTGATTCACTCATTTTCATTCTCTTGAGTCGAAAAGTTCAGTCATCCAGTTAATTCCAATGGTAACTCGATAACAATTTTAAAGTTTCTTTTCAATAATTTCAAGATTACTTAACGCCCATTAAATTACTAAAGTTTAAAATTTAGACTGAATTACACTTTAAATGATTATTCATTCATCAAATGATGAGTTGATTTCATAAAAAATACAGTGCAATGAATTTTGGAGGTGAGAGTGATATTCGAAAAAATAAGTGATCATTAGTTGAGCTCAAATCACTATATGAGTGCTGGAAGAGCACAGGCAGAGCACAGGCAGAGCATACGTATGTGTAAAGATTAAAATTATCAATCTTACTTTATCTTGCATTCGAACATTCATTAATGCATTTCTGATAAGTGTTTGACAAATATATGTTCAAAACATTTTAGTCATACTTTATTTTATATATTTTTGGACAAATTTGCACAATTGTGATAATGACTACAAATAAACAAATATTTTGTTAGACCCGTACCAACTTTGATTAAGGCAATCCCAGGGGTGACTAAACAAATAGCGGTTCCTGGCATCACATCTTTAAATATTTCCTTCTTAAATAGAAGAATTGCAAATATGGAAAAACCAGTCCAGTGTCATCTTATTTGTGATCAAAGGTAAAGATGGACTAATATTACCTGACATGGTTCATGTTTGAGGTGATCAAGTCGATATTTAAATTTCTTATTCTAATTACCGGTCTACCGGTCATGTGCTAGGTAACTTTGAATAAAAATTTTATGTCTTGGCAAATTTAAGTTATTTTTGATTTTTAATCTTCAACTATAATGTATTCTATTATCAAATGTTTTTAGAAAATTTCGTTTAAAAGTGTTTCAATTACTAGATTTTGTTAAAAAGCAGATTTTAAACCCTGGTACTTAGGGGTTCCAAAATGTTTGGAGCGTTCTGTTTTTTCAATTATTCAAAAACCACTAGGCCAATTTCAATTCTGTAAAAAAGCATATATAATAACCACATAGAAATTCTTTTCCACCATAAAATTTAATTGTGTCACTTATTTAGAAGCAAGGCAAAATGGAAGGTTTGCAAAGGCCATAACTACAGATTTCATTAAAAGGGCTATTCCAAATATAAAACAATTCTAGAAAGAGGACATGTTGACATTTAATTTGACATAAAAATAATCAAAATCTGACTAAAAATAAACCCAGGGGGGGGGGCGGCAAATCAAAAATCAAATACTTGAGTGAAATGCTTTGATTTTGTCCGGAATTCCTGTAATTTCAAAGGATGGAAAGATTGCATTGTTTAATTTAGATTAACAAATGGGACAGTGTATTGGACAATTGTCCCATTTGCAAAGGTAGAATGTAGTCAACCAATCTAACAATTATTTCACTATCTTTACTTTATTGAAATTAGTGATCGCAGTAATGGCTGACCTCTCATATAACCTTTGAATTGTAATGCAAATATGAAAGAAGAAATCTAGCCCCCTATGGAAATGAATCCCCAATGACCCAGAGCTGAAATTATGATTTCCGGGTAGAGGGCTCCAAGCTGAACAAAGTTTGTGCTGGGCCCTATCTTGATTTCCTCTGAATTTAGTGGCTATGAGGCTATTTGTCAAAGGGACAATTAAGTCGTAATTTTAAAGTTATAAATTTCGACAAATAAAACATCGTGTCCGTTTAAGTCAAACAAGCTGGATCGATTGGTGAAAGTTAGATATTTATAACTTTAATGTTGGGATGTGCAAGGGGCATTTTCCGAATTAACCCCCTCCTAGGCTGAGATTTGGTCATTTATCCCCATAGGTTTGGGGGAACAGTTTCTCTGGGTTTTTATGGTACAATTTTTTCTCAAACCTAGGGGAATAAATGACCAAATCTCGGTCTAGGGGCTGATAATTCCGAAAATACCCCCCCCCCCTTGCATATGCCTGCTATACATGCAACCCTTTTAAATTAAGTCACTTTTTCAAGTACAAATATGTTCCAATTAATATACTGGGAAAATCTTGGAAGCGATATTCTCAAAGTACTTTTCATACTTTGTTATCAAGAGCCAAGGGTGGAAAGGGTTCCAGTACATGTCCAGTATTACTTATTTATATATTTTCGATAAATTATATTTTTGGATATTCAAATTGAAACCTTGTGTCTCCTCCTAAATGTGTTTCCACTCATTTCTTATCCTTTTGGCTAAAGTTATCTGAAATTATTGAACGATTTTCTTGAAAATCCGACGATTTTTGATTAAAGTCAAGTAAATATAGATTTTGTTTATCTCTTCAAAGATAACAACAATTAAATGAATTAAGAATCCATACAAATGTGATTTACTTACAAATTGGACATTGAATTGCACTCGAATTTGTTTAGTCGATAACTCAATCAAATGATAAAAAGTCAACTGTTTTCTCATCAGAAAGAATAACAAAAAAGCAAGAAAATAAATTACCAAAACCAGTGATGATCAGAGAGAACCAGGTTAAAGTTCAACAAATCAACACTCTGTCTTACCTTGAAACAAACTCTAAATAATCATTGAACAATATTTTTAAATAATCAGGTTTATTTATATGATGAAAAACCGAATTCTGTTTTTGACACTACTTCAGATAAACATGGGCAAAAATATTTATTCTGCATGACCCGGATTTCAAGAGTGATTTTAATTTATTGAAAGAATACAACTATTTTTTCGGCAGTTTTTAATCAATTAATTTCTTACACAAAAAATGAAATACAATTTTTAGTTTTTTTTAGAATTTTTTTCAACAATAAGTTTTTAATTAGAAATTTAAGAGAAAATAACATAAAAATTGAGTTTAAATTCAAACTCAATTTGATTTACAAATAAGTGTTTCAAATAATTTTGTTCATAATTTCTGGCGATTTATATATAAAATACTGACTAACGTTTGCTTCGTTTCAATTAAATCGAAGGGAAGTGCAACTAATCATAAAACCAGGTCTTAATTTAATGTAAGAAATGTGACAATTATTACAATAATTATTACAACTGTTAGACAGCAGTGAATAATCGGTGCAATTAATTACAATTTCAAAGTCAAAAGTTAGAAAAAATTAAAGTTATTTATTGTGACATTCAGTTGACTGTTCAGTAAATGACCAAATTATTGCAAATTAAATGCCGGCGCCCAACAACTGCTCAACTTATTCAACACTCAGACTAACTAGAACAAATTTCAATTTAAATAAACTAAGCTAGATTTATTTATCAAAACCACATGAGTTGTGCATTGAAGTAGGCTGAACTCACCAGAACAATAAGCCAGACTCAATTGATTTTTTATATTTCTCCTCAAAAGTCTATCTCTAATCTAAGAGCGCCGATAATTAAGGGTCGGCAGTTATTTGCAAGATTTAAGCACATACTGTAATTGTGATCAGCATTACATCTATTTATTACACTATTTATAAGTTTAATAAAATTCAATTCAATAACATTTCAATAAAGTATTAATTAAGAAAATCCTTGATTTTGGATAAAAACAATTTAACATTAATTTAAAAGAAATTAATTCTAAAATAAAAGAAAATTCAACAAAAAAAAGTTAAAAATAGTGGAAATTCTTTCCTTTAAATGACTCGAAACTCAATCAATTCGACAGTTTGTTAATCGATGTCAACAAACGATCAGATTTTTAAATAATTTTGTTTTTTGTATATTTATATAAGAAACAAATTAAAAAATTATCGATAGAATAGTTTGGTATATATATTAAATAATATGTATATTTATATATCGAAGCACTTCATGGTATGAAAACAATTAGATTTTATTCAATAATTAGTTTTTTGCTCTCTTTTACACTAATTATGGGATGAATTTGTGTTCGATTTTTAATTTAATTTAGAGATGAGTTCAGTTATGCAGTCAATGAGAGGCAATCGGGCCCTCCAGGAGGGGTACAATCCATAAATAATCAAGTGAGAAATTAATATTAATTACGAAAAAGCGCTCACTTCTTGTCGATTGAGTGTCACATTGAGTACAGATTTACAAATAACTTATTTATGACTTATATTTCTGTATAATTATATGCAAACCATTGATTTCGAATTGAAAAGCAATTCGATATAGAAATACATAAGAAGTAGAAATGGATGCGAATCGCATGCATAGTGTGAGCGGTCATCAAAACTATCGAAATTTGATTCCGATTCGATTGTGTCAACAATTCTTGACGGCGGAAGTTATGGTAACAATAATCAAATTAAAATAAACTATTATTTCATGTTTTGGTCAATGGCTTTATATTATAGACTTTGCGGAGGAGTGGGTTAAGACCCTCAGCTGTAATTGAAGAGAGAAAGTCGGCGATTGACTAATCGGTTGAACAAAACTATTTGCAAATTCGATATTTTCATTGAATTATTCTATAAAAACGGATTAATTGAAAAAACTGGAGAACTCGAAGACATTTAATAATATGATTAAATAAAAGATCGTTTGTTGAGAATATCAGCACTAAATTCAATCAAAATTATCGTTCAATTCTTTGCACTAATTGTAAGAACAGAATTCATTGGTTGGCCGGTTGTTCAAAGGAATGACCAGGCTCATAATCAGGAATTCGTTAAACTTAAGGTTAAGAGGGGATCGACTGATAATCCTTTATGAGTCGTATAAATTGAGAGCCAAAACATGATTTATACGTTCAGAGAGTTTTGAAATCAGATGAAAAATAATGGCTTCACTTAAATATCAATCAAATAAAGACATGATTTTAAAAATATTGTCAACAAAATCAAAGCAAATGTTGAATAAATTGCAAAAATTTGTCTAAAATGAAAATTTGTTATAAATTATGAACTTTTCGTAAACTAATAACTGATTAGTGGCTTAAGTGCTCCAAAAGTGTGTTTCGGTCTGAGATCTACAGTCAATCGTTTGACTAGAGTTTTATCGAAACATTTTTAGCGCCTTTGAGTCCATAACTTATGACCAGAATATCAATTCTTCAAATTATTATATAATTCTTTAAAAATATTGGTTTTCAGATTAAAAAACTAATAATAAAACTTAATTTCAATCTTTAGAAGACTCGAGAGCTTAGAATTATTTTCAAAAAAGATTTTTAAATTTCAATTACAATTGAATCCATCGGTGAATCGATTGGCCGATCAGTTCCCAAAATGTGACACACATTCAGAAAATTATTGAATTTGAAACTAAAGAACCGGAAGAGTTATGTGTTGAGTCCGTCACAAGAGTAGAGGCCCGGATTGAACGAGTCATTAGTGAAGGTAAAGCCTCGGAATTCCTCCTGATTTATAGTCCGCAACACTTCCGAATTCACTGGAGTTAGAACCGGATCCTCTTTAGTGAAGTCCTGATCGAAGTTATTCACATCGCGTTTGGTTTTCTTAACGAATAGAAACACAATTTCAGTAAAAATATTATATTTCTTTAAACAAAGATTAGACTTACGATCTTTGGTCGGAAAGGGGTCTTCACTTTCTTGGCCTGAAGTGCATCCCAATCAATGTCTTTGAAGAAGGCGTGATTCAGTATTGCCTGTTCCCCGCCTTGAGTCACAACACATCCCAATCGTTTCGCTGGATTTTTAGTCATAAACTATGGAAAAAAGAATTTCTTTAAATAAGAGTCAAATGGTTTGAGACTCAATATATGTGTTACCCCTTTGAGTATAGAAACGGCCTCTTTTGTCAACCAAACCGGGTATAGAACGTCGTCGTGAAGGATCGATTCAAACAGGTCGTCCTCATTGTCTGCTTCGAAAGGTGGCTGTCCAGCCATCATCTCATACATCAATACCCCCAACGCCCACCTCAAACACGATTAATATATTAATGCCAAGAATATTGAGTAAATTTTAATTAATACCAGTCCACAGACGGTCCATATTCTAATTCTTGGAGAATTTCAGGTGCGATATAATCTGGAGTACCACAAAAAGTGGTGGTTGTGGCGCCATCGATGATACCCTCTTTGCACATTCCAAAGTCGGCTATCTTGCAGTGACCGTCACTATCCAGAAGAATATTATCTAATTTCAAATCTCTGAAAACAAATTCATTAATCGTTTAGAATTGAGACCAAAATTAGATGATATACCGATAAATGACGCCATTTTTGTGGAGGAACATAAGAGCTAATGTGACTTCTGCTGCATAGAAGCGCGCCCGGGGCTCATCGAACTTCCTGGCCTTTTGGATTTGAAACATGAGATCTCCGCCGTTCACGTATTCCATCACAAAGAATAGCCGGTCCTTCGATGGCATAAACAATGTTTGAAAGTTTTGTTTGTAATTATAATATAAATACTGGCGTTTGAAAACAGGAGTGCAGTGCAGTCAGGAACGGGTGCTTTGCTGAAAGCGCAAGAATGCGCTTCTCAGTCATCGTGCAATCGACGTCGTCGTCTTGAAGTATAACATCCTTTTTGAGCACTTTAACGGCATAGACCTCATCCGTGCCCTTCTTTTCAGCTAACATTACCTGAAAAATGAGCCAATTTTAAAATTTGGTCAAAAGGGAGTCAGAATAAAGTGCAAACCTTTCCGAAACTTCCTTTTCCTAAAACTTTGATGAAATGGAAGTCTTCTAAACCATATCTGCGGTGTTCTTCGCCCTCAGCGCCAATCAAATGACCGGTTCTATCAATCACTTGTTGTAATGACTTTTCTTGATCTCTGTTGTAATTATCTCTAAACGAGAGTCGACTCAATTGAGCGGCGGCTGAGTCGCCACCGAAGTGCTGACCAAAAGAATCAACGCCCAGATCAGAAGTCGGGAGCGGTGATGTGTGCGACCGTTCGGTCACTGATTGTGTCAATTTGTTGGGTGACTCACTAATTGACGGCTTCTTTGGTTTCTTTCCACTTTTGGAGAGTTTGTCCCCCGAAAAGCCTAATCCCATGAGTGTGTCTGCAAACACTTTGGCGTTAATACCGCAGTTGTTGGCCACATTGTCCTTGCACCGTTTGTGGACATTCATATCGCATGCTATCAACAAAACATTAATCATCTGATGGGATAATGGAGTGGACATACCTTCACATTTGAGGCCCTGTTTGATAAGTCCGTACAACATAGAGCCGCAATGGTCACAAAAGGTGGGCCTCTTGTAGTTGTGGACGAGAAACCTGTGCGGAACGTTAATACTGAAGCGACTGCCGGCCATCAGTGAGTCATCGGTGCTTTCCTTACAACCGGGACATTTGGTCACAACGAACTCATGGCAGCGCTTATGCACAACACAAGTGCACACTTGACATTGGTAGCCCTGTTTGCCTAATCCCCAAATGAATTCTCGACAATGAGAGCAGAAGGTGGGCTGTCGGAGGATTGTAGCCATGAATTTGTGGCCATTCACCTGATGCACCCGACGCCTCATCGCACCCCTTCGCCGATTAAGTCCCTGTCGTTCTTTGAACTCTTTAGGCTGTGATGTTGTCATACTCTTTGCCTCTGAGATCGTTCTCAATTCAATAGAGACATGTAGTCGACCCCCCGGTTCCAAATCGACCTGAAATTCAAAGTTAAAATGAGGTTTCAGTCCATAAATAAATAATATGACAAATTACCCAAAAGTCTGACTCATGAGTGCCGTCGGCCGAGACATCGGTGGTCAGGTCGTCAAAAGCAATGCTACAGTTGGCGACGAAGTCGTCGGGAGGAATGGCCGCGTCATGAAAGACAGTCAACAAAAGGTTTTGGGCGTCTTTGACATCACAGAAGAAGCACTCGTTCCACAAAGGCTTAAAAGTGCGCTGTTTTGTGGAGGACCTATCAATGGGTATGTCATCCACTGCAATGTTGACGTAAGGGTCGATCAGCATTTGTTGGCCCCCTTTGCCCACTACGGCATCCAATTTGTGGCGAACCTGAAATCACATTTAAAATCAATTGACTGCAATTATGGCCAATTGTCGACAAATTACAGAGAATTGAGTCGGTTTGAGGTCATGGGCTTCAATGATCACCAGACGGACACTTCCGGTGAACGGCATCGCTATCCCTATCAATTGAAATTTGGTTTTTCACTCAAATGTCTTTTGTTGACCAATACTTCAATCAAAACAGTTGTGACACCAATTTTGTTTCAGACAACATTTGATCCAAAAGTAATAATTATCTTCAAATCGATTAAATGAATGGTTTCAATGAAAAGACCAGAGAAGTGATGAACGAAGAGTCCTTCAATTGATTCGATCACTCAGTAATCAAATTATAGAAACAATAGTCTTAGGGATCAATAGATGACTAATTGTCAATAAATGACTTAAACTGACGACACATTGACTGCCGATTGTGAGTTGGTCTGAGTCGTGTCGGATCAGCTCTGACTTCGGCCACAATCACTGATTTTCACAATTATTTTTTCAGAATGTATTGCAATTGTCGGCCATTACTGTCAAAGTTTACGCTAAAGTCTCATCTCTCAAATGCAATGATTATTCTGCAATAGACCCCAAACCTGTCACCACAACCCAACACAAATTCACCAAGATATTATCTCATTTCAATATCTCCATAACAATTGTTTTCCATCTATCCATTTTTCACAAACATATTACAGATAAATTAAATTTTATCGAGTATTTGCCATTAGAATTGGAGCAAAAGGGCTAATATTCTAACATTATGAAATAGTACCAGGCTAAATGTGTTCTTTCAAAATCAAAGTTAAGTAAAACAATAAATTAATTGATATTGGGAATAAAAGTTAGAAAAGTGGTTCAAGTAATTTGAGTTTTGCTGATGTTAATCGCTTTTCATGACTTGGGAGACAAATAAAGCGTGAGTTTGGGTCGTTAGCCAAATATCCCGAAGCCTTGTCTTAGGAGTGAGTGTCAAAGCAGTGAAATTCACTGAAATTCTATGCATAGGTATTGAACACAAACAACGTCTATAACTAAGAATATAGAATATTCTTCTGAATGTCAAATGTGAACATCGAATGTCTTACTATAAGATGTGTCTAAACAAACGCTTGCAGTTAATAAAGCGCTTATAATGCGATTAAAAAACACACTCCAGGCTTATCATGGTTAATCTAATACTTAACAAGTCAAATCTAATACTTTGCAACAAATCTAATACAAGTCAAATCAAATTAATTGACAATTTTTTAATTTATTTGTTTTGAAACCATTTCTACTCATTTTTTAATACAATTAATTTATTTTAATCAGAATTTTGATCTGTCATTAATCCAATTAAAATCCACTCAATTTTGTTTTACATTTTTCAAATATTAGAAGCTAATCAAAATTATGAAATAATAGGCAACTGCTAATTGGTGTCATGGCTGTGACCATGGCCAGAACACCAAGGTTCAATATCTAAACCAATTAGTAAATATATCCAGCAGCTGCTGTCCTGTATGGAGCTAATAATAACTTGATTATTGGATTTAAGCAGAAAAAAATCAAAATCTATTTTTACGACAAAAAAATATATAAATTTAAATTTATGTGTCCATAAAATTGAAATTGTGGATGGTCATTGATTATGCATTCATTCAGTCTAATTAACCGATCAAATTAGAACTTGAATTTAGTCCAAAGCACTGGAAATTTGACAGAAAAGCAAATTTTTATAAATATCGAGGAATTCCGGGTTATTAATGGTATAGAAGTTAAGACATCCCTTTATTAATCTTAAGTGAATCTGTTTTAATGAATATTTGTTTGGCCATAAAGATAGTGATTGCATATGAATGAGGAGTAAAAATGGACTTGATTAGTAATGTGGTAACCATTAGCTGAGAATGAGTGCACCACAATTAGGTCACTCTTTTAGCACAACTAAACGTTATTGTTGTTAGTCTTAAGCAATAGAAAGTCATTGAGAATATTAGTGTCAGAACTAATGGCAGAAAAATGACAACTATTTTAAGAAGTGTTTAATTTATTTAAATTTTATTACTTTTATGTCAATTTATAATTTATTTTTACTTCTCTTCTGGACATCACTTCTCTTGGCTTCAAACAAAATCCTCATTTTTCGGTCAAACTTATGATTTTCTGACACATTTACTTCAATTAATGTAAGTTTTTGACATTTGTTTATAAATTGATTGGTCTTTAATTTTTTAAACAAACTTATCTCTAAATAAACGCCTCAATTGAACCATAAATCTTTAGACAAATCTTTTCATTCAATATCTAATCATTTGATCCCATAATCAAAACAATTTTCAGGTGAAAGTACTGCCAATCAGAAAGTGTCCCAAATTTTGTTTATCTTTTTTTGTTTGTTTAAATCTCTTTTTTGTGATCATTATTTTAAATCAATTCATTAATTGATTGTTATGTCGATTATTCTGTCAATTGTTGTGTTTATCATATGAGGAGTTATCCAGTAAATCAATTTAGTGTATGAACGCAGTGTTTCTCTTCAGGTAATCTTGGTTTATGAGTCATTGTGTTATGCAATCATTTGTTGTGAAAGTTGTTTAGACTCTAAAGGTATGCAATGTAT
Organism: Euzetes globulus; assembly: GCA_034695525.1. Classification (NCBI taxonomy): domain Eukaryota; kingdom Metazoa; phylum Arthropoda; class Arachnida; order Sarcoptiformes; family Euzetidae; genus Euzetes; species Euzetes globulus. Next base: position 29,174 of record JAQIWP010000186.1, read on the forward strand.
GACTCATACAAATGCAATGCCAGACACGTGACTGACTTTTCATTTTATGGTCAATGACTGTCCTTCCGATGAACTTCTTTTCTCCGTTCATATTATGAAGAATCGCTTGTATTTAAAGTCTGATTTTTAGGATTATTTCAAATGTTTGAAACTCTAATTGGTTTTCACTGATTTATCAGCTCTTCTAATATTGATTTAAGCACTTTATAACAATTGGTAAATAATTACTAGTTTTTATTTCTTTGAAAAGTCGCAAATTGAACTTGTTAATGAATAATCAGCAACTAATACGAAATATATATATATTTAGCGATTCTGCCGTTTTTTAAAAATTTTGTTGTTTATATTCAAAGTATTTGAGGAGTACTTAAAGCGCAAAATTCTAGTCTAATTGATGTGTTCCCTGATTTGGGACGTCTTAAACCTTGACTTTTATCTGATATATTTAGTCTTTTGTCCTCTGAACCAAAAAATTATGAAACAATCAATAATACGGTTCCAAAAGTGTTCTTATTTTCTTGAGTTCAAATGAGAGCACGTCTTCTAATTGTTTTTAAACTGACTCTTATTCGAAGTTTTCTAAAAAATTAAAATTAATTAAGAATTTGTGAATCAATTATCAGATCAAATGAAAATCTGACATCTAATCGATTAGTGGCTGAAATAAGTATACTTTTTTCGGCTAATGTTTTGTGATAGCAATGAAATGAGAGGGGAATTCATCGTTCGTTTCAATCATTTCACTCATCATTAACTGCTTTACTCTATTAATTACGAAAGTTATTAACAAACAATTAAATCATTGGATTAATGAATATTAAACTATAGACCAGTTATTGTTTATTGTATTTCTCATTAGTTTTTTTAATAATTATTTTCAACTTTTAGAGTAATTAAGTTGTACTCAATAATTACTTCAACGGATCGATGGAGTCGAGTAAAGGTGTAGCTATTGGTTCAGCTGTTAGTGGAGACAATGTTGAGCCAAACCATTGCTTTGCCGCTGAGAGTAATGACGACCAATGGCTTATAGTAAGCAAACGCGACTCAAAATCTAGGCTTTTGCCCCGACGTATGATATTTGTGGGCCGTCAGGACTGCGATATCTGTGTGCCCTCGACTACTGTCGATATGAGACATGCAGTTCTCTTTTTCAATGGACACCATTTTCATATCAAAGATCTCAACAGTGCTTATGGGGTCTGAACTGAACTTATTTATAAGTTTTACTCAATTTGTTTTATAACTAATTTCTATATCAATAGACTTATGTGAACGACAAGCGAATCGCCGGTCAGTGCTATGTTCGGCTCCAACATTCCGATCGCTTGAGGTTTGGTTTCGGTCCCGATTTGTTTATTCTTGAGAAAATCTCGTCATTACCGCTGACGCCGAGCGCTGGTTGTGATACTCAACTAAACTCCGGTGATATGGAGTCGGCGGACACTCATATTAAACCTCAAATTAATAATGAAATAATTAGCGATAAAAGAATAGAGAATTCCTTAAAGGAGGGGTTGACTACACCGGTGTCCCGACTCAGTTGCCATTCGAACTCTTCGTTGTCAAACTCTGTCGACTCTTTAGATGATATCAAATGCATCAAACTTTTTAAGGACTCAAAGATTGGCAATATTTCTGAGAAAAAGGAAGAAATTCCTAAAATTAATGAAGAAATGACAAAAGAAGTAACAACCGGTTTGACGCCCTCTACACCCGCCCCCGACTCATTAGAGTCAGTCGACTCTTTTGGTTCGCCGACTGCTTTTATCATCACTTTAGATGACGATGATGAAAAGAAGAAAAAGATGAACATTAAAGACAGTATAAGAAAGTTCGCGCCCCCGAAACCGGATTCAATTGAGAAGCAAAGGCCCAAAAGTGCCAGAAATGAGTCGATTAAATGCAACGAAAACCAGTTTACTAATCAAAAGTCGCCCACAAATCGCTCGAAACGCCTGAACAACGCATTGTCTGCAAACAAAACAACAAAAGTAATCAACAAAGTCGTCAACACTCCCACATCCATCGTCGCTGATGTCAGTGCTGAGAATGGCGGCCATTTGAGTGATTCGGCCACTTATCTGATAAACCGAATGCTTTCGAATCGGACGCCCGATAATCTGATACAAACAAATATGAGGCCCAACAACATTAGTCCGGTGACAGCTAAGGGCACGTACGGCGAAAAGGCTGACAGCGGACTATCAGATGATATTAAAAGTGATTCCGGAAATACATATACAGTCGACGAAAATAATGAAGAACTAGAAGACGCCCGTAAGAAGATTGATCAGGTCTTCGGTGTGGATGATAGCGCAACCGTTTCCCTCAACTCTTCGCCCGACTCTTCTTTGACTCTGAATTCACCGACTCTTTTGATGAATTTTGAGGAAAAGTTGTCCAAAACTCGTCAATCGTTTGGTTCACCAAAATTTGACCGGAAAATGATTGCCAGTGATTCTGAAGTGAAGCCTCAAAACTCCAATTTGGTTTCCAACAATTCAACCTTCACTCGAACCAAACGAAGAGTGCCTACCGTTGAGGAGATGCTCCACAAAGTTGAGACAAAGTTGACCCCAATTGGCGATAAGACAAGAAACTCGTCGCACATCTTCTCGAATGATTTGAATCGAAAGGAATGCAACTCTAGTCATATCAGTCAAATTCCGTCGATAAATGAAATTCAAAACAACAATAATAATATTAATTATCAGTTCAGAGCAACTAATAGTCAATCGGCGCCATCGACTCCTCGCTCTCCATTAGTTTCCCGCAAATTAGTAGAACTCAGAATGAATTCCAGACAAAACCAAAAAGCACTTAATAACAACCGAAGAAAGAACTCTTGGAACTCAGATATGGATTTTTACGAATCATATAATTCTGATGAGAGCACAGATCACAGTCACCGCAGCTCTAATTCGGCGCTTAGTAAAGAAGGAGGCAACGCCTCCAGTGCTTCTGTTCCGTCCAAGATCAATTTCAATCGAGCCTTTGCTTTGAGAAGAGCCAGACTTGGAATCGAGACGCCGGGCATTGATGTGACGCCTAATAAGGTTGGTCTGAGCCGTAACGATGGCGGGCGCTTCAGTCTGAGGGTCGCCAAAAAGGATGTCAACGATAGCTCCAAAAAATTGGGGAACAGAATTTCTTCTAAAGAAAAACTGAATAATAATAGCTTTCAGCGAAAAGGCAGCGACCCTTTTGGCACTATGAAGAGTACCACCAATCGGTGCCAACCAGTAATGTCTTCTGTTTCGGATACCGACCGTCGAAATGCACTGAACAGCAATCGATTTAATCAATTGAATAACCGTTTGCGACATAACTATAATCTCAATAATAACACAAATTTGTCCAAAAATGATATAAATTTAAGACAAAAGACTTTTACCGACTCTGAGATATCCGTCTCTCAAAGATCTAAACAGATATCCGCCAATTCTGGTCAACAAATGACCACTCATTTGAATAATTTTAATAATCGTCGCAACGAAAGTACTATCAATAGGGAGAGCAGTATGAGTTCCAGTCTAACTGAACCGTCACATAAACCTCCAATTAATAACTTCCAGACCAAGAATGTAATCAAATCTGGTCTTGAGTTGACAGCTTTGGATGGTCTGGTGGTGTCGGCCATCAATCAGTTGTCACAAAAGCTAAAAAACAATTTGACTGAACTGATGGAAAGCCAACGCTCTAAACACCCGACTAGCAGTCAGGCCAGATGTATGATCGATGAAGTTCTGCCCCAATTGGCTGCACCCGACAGAAGGCTCAATGACAACAGCATTAGTGTCAGTCGAGACCTATCAGCCATTCTTAAGAACCTGAAGAAAATGGAGCAAAGCATTGATGGTAAGCCTTCTTTCCAGGAATATTCAATCAATTGACTAATCAATGTTTGCCCAGTTGTCAGTCATTTGTTGGAACCGAACACAACTAAAGCACACAATTCTTGTCGCAAACAATCCAATGACTTCTTTGTGGTCGACGTCTAAGAGATGACAAAGAGATTGACAATCACTGCCTTTCCACACATTTAACGCAACACTTGTTCTGAACGAATGATTAAAAGAGATTATTTTTCTACAAATTCTAACGGGTTTTGGAACAGCCGTTGTGTACAACCCTTTAAAGCACTGTTTGCTAACTCACAACAAGTATTTTTCTAAAACTAAATTGTATTTTCTGTGTTGTTATCCTTTAATCAATTTAATGGAATTTACAATAACTTTGATTAACTTTCTCTCGAAATATCGATAATTCGGTTATTGATTCGTATTTAGCCATAAATTAATCTTTAATTTGAATGGAAGACAATTCCTCTGAAGTTTTGATAAGGATTTACATATTTTTAGAGCCAAATATATTTTGAAACCTATATTCTGATCCAAAATTGGTTCAACATTTTAGAGGATTGAGTCGACATTATTTTCTAACATTTAATAACTTTTACTTATTTATGAGAATATCTTTACATCTAATTATGATTTACTCATTTGAATGTCAATTAAATGGACTTTTAGTCAAAATACTGTTAATAAATAATTATTTTATTTTAGATTTTGTTTAAATTGTTTTCAAACAACATTTTATAGTAGACTTATATATTGGACGTACATATTGGACAGGGCGTGAAGCGGACCAATCAGGTGACGACAGTTGACTTTGAAATTGGAGACTAACTGAAACAGTTTTGAGCGCCAATTGAGCGCCAATTCACTCAATTCTTTGTAACTTCTTATTCATTGGATTTGTCTTTAGTTTAACTGATTTGTGACATATTTCCATCAAATATAAATGATGGCCGACTTATCCACTACTATGGATGACTCATTAATGGATGAATCAAGTGAAGAGCCGACGCGATCGCCTCTTAAGGTAAGATCCTAATTGTTTTCAATTGTCTTTGTGTTTGCCTTTCATTTGATTCAATTGTTTGTTGATTTTGTCAGCAAGTCAATATTGTCAGCAAGAACAAAAACAAGACTTCGAAGACAGACAATGGCAACAAAAGGTTGTCTGTCGAACGTATTTATCAGAAGAAGTCTCAGTTGGAGCACATCCTTCTCAGACCCGATACTTACATCGGATCTGTTGAGACAGAGACCAAGGTATGTCTTTTGATTGATGTCTATTCAGTTCTAATATTTAGTGATAATTAATCTGACAGCAAATGTGGGTCTTTGACGAAGAGTCAGGAATGCAGTTGAGGGACATCTCATACGTTCCGGGGCTCTACAAGATCTTTGACGAAGTGTTGGTTAACGCCGCAGACAATAAACAAAGGGATAAATCCATGTCTTATATTCGAGTCGATATCGATCCGTAAGATTGAAGTGAATCACAAATTATTTGCAATTAATTTGATTTCCAATCTATTA
>JAQIWP010000187.1:0-34556 GCA_034695525.1 Euzetes globulus
AACTGATTTCATCGCAATATTTCATTAATCGATTAGTTTTCTTGCATTGAAACTAATCAAACGTAAAGAGTGTTTCTCTGATTAGTAGAAAGTAATCAGACTTTTGCTATAAAACAGACACCAAATGTCAGACCGATTACTGAATCCAAGTCTTCATTAATTTAATTGAATTTAGTTTTTTGTTTCTCTCACTTCAGTACTTAGTCAGAGGACTGACGAAAATTAATGAAATAATTGTCAGAAGTCTGTGCGAAAAGACTTTTTTTTTGGTGCAGTCAGTGCTCGGCTCAGACTTCGCTTGATTACAAATCAATTAATTTCTATCACAAGAAAAAGTTTAAGCTTTACTCAACTGTTTTGCGGCAAAATTAAGAGCAATGGGAGAGACATTAAAAATGATTTACTAGTTTTGTGAAAATTTTCAGAATATTTCTGATATTTGAGTCGTTTTGTGTGTAAAACCAATTTATTTAAACACAAAATAGGAAGACTTCCCTAGTCTCTCTCTCTCTCTCTCCTTCTCTCTCTCCTTCTCTCTCTCCTTCTCTCTCTCCTCCCTTCCGGAAAAGTGTTCGAAAGTCGGGATAATCTTTCACTTAATTCCTGTATATCTTTAACTTTTCATTCATCGACAAACAGCTGAAGTGAACTCTTTCCAAGATTATTGACTTCTCTTTGGCGTAAAAATATTTTTCTCGACAAACAAACTGCAGATAACTTCTGTATTTTGAATATAATTAAATTCCTAATTACTCTTAAACACGATAAAAGTCAATATAAATGAGACTCAACTTTCAAAGACTTATAAAGCATTTCTTCATTTCAAAACATTGGTTAATAATCGCCATTAATATCAGGCAATTAGAGACAAATTGCATAAAATTAACTTAGTGTTAAACAATTATCATGATTATTTTGTCATTAACTAAATTTTTCAGGATGACCAGGCGTTACGGTCTAGCAGCTTCATGAAACTTTTGTTTATGATCCTGCTGATTGTTGGATTATAATAAACTTTTCTTTCAAAGCTCTAATAATAGGCAATTAATTGCTAGATAACTGATTGACTTTAAATCATTTATATAGCAATTAATTCAAAAAATTAAGAGAATAGAGTGAGAATTAGTTCAAAAATAGATCCTGTTCGAATCTAAAAAGGTCGTCGGTTCCTTTATCAAATAAGTTTCATCAAGATCCGATTCTGATCAAACATTGACTTTTCAATCGATTGACAAAATTAATTAACGTTAATTACAATAATTAACAAAAAAAAAGACGTTAAATGAACTGTTTACTTTTGAAAATAATTTATTCAGAAAATTGATTCAATTCTGATTTTCTGATCCATTTTCTAATGTTTTATGTATTTTTGATAATAACTTTTAGAAGCTGATTGAACAAATAAAGAGTATTATATTCGAGTCAAGAAATTCTTCTATAGATTTAAGACAATTTTTATCATCATTTGAGTTCTAAAATAAAACTAATTTAATATTAATATTATTTTTTGAGGTCGACTAATAATATTAAATTTTATTTAATAATTCGGATAACATTCGAAGTCGTTTTCTGATACCTAAACAATCGTTAAACAAATTGACTTTTATTTCTTTAGCCGAATAATTTCTGAATGAGTTTAACACTCTTTTTATTCAAAAGTCAATTGTTTTTCACTGGATTTTATTTTTGGGATAAATTTCTTCTTAAAAAATAGTCATTAAAATAATCAGAAAAACTTTTAATTAATACAATTTTCGTTCTGAATATTAGTTTTTAAGCCGAAGACAATGAGGTTTACACTTGTTTTTAGGTTTCATACAATATTCTGAGCCTCTTATTCATTATATTCTGAGCTTTTCATCAAATGTTTGAGAGATTGTGAACTGATCTACACTTAACTTAAATTGAATTAACAGAGAATTTAATTGATTTTGATTTAAATTTTAAAATACACTTCAAGTCAATTAAAATCAAAAACTTATGATTAATGAGGGAATCAGTAAAAAGAAAGAAAAATTATTTCAATTAATTCAAGAATTCAAAGCAAGAAATATATGAGAATTTTTTCATCTGAAGACACACTTTAGAAGAAAAGATAAAACGATTAAATCTTTGCGAATCGGAGTCAAAGAAAAAAAATTTTCTTGGTTGAACATTTTTTTTAGTGAAAAATAAAGAAGAAAAATGTTTTTGATAAGAGATTTAAGTTTTTTTCATCAGCGATAAGACTCAGAATCATTTGTATCATTTGAAGCACACCTTTGAACCTAAACCTTGAAACATATTTGACGTCAAAAAATAACTAAAAACCATTTTCTAAACTAATGACAGAAATATATTCTTAGAAAAGTATTCCAAACGTTTCATTTGAATTTTGAGTTTTCATAAAAATAACAAAAAAAAAACATTAAAACGAATGGAGTTATGAAACTTTTGAGTTAGAGATGTGCTGAGCTAACTATAGTTGCGCTCCATTTAGGACCACCTGATGGATGAGAAGGTTATGCAGATCTGTCGGCGCGTGAAACCCATATGATATCATTTCAAAATTGTCTGCAACCACCAGAGATGCAAAAGAGGTATAACACTTGTCAGGTGAAATTAAGTAGTAACCAGGCAAAAATATGGCCATTTTAAAATGTGAAATAATATCAGAATCAATTGGTTTTACAATAGATTTTGTTCGAACCTTTTATGACATGAAATTTTACAGTTTCCATGGTCAAATAGTTTTGCCCACCCATGAAAGGAATGAGTGGTGGTATCCCAGTTGTGTCAATACACAATTAATGGTAATGTATGTGAACGTGAGCTCAGTTTGACTTTGGAGTCAATGAAATTACAAATTATATAATAACGGTATTAATGATAAGTTTGGATAAAATTCTAATACAATATCAAAGTAAGGGATTCCAGTCGAAGGCCTGACAGATGTTTATACAGATATAGTGAGTGAGAGACCAACAATTTAATCGACAAAAGTTTGCTCGATTCAAAGCCTATAGTTAGCAATCAAAAGATTTTTCTCTCAGCCAACAAATATTCTCCTCGAATAAATGTTTTTTTTATTTATTTATTCGTCTCTGTATTTGTAATTCCCTTTCGTATTATTAGACTTAATAGAGTTGGAAATAAAGAGCTTATGGTAAGCTCTGGCAGAAATTGTTTTGGCTCAGATGCAAGTCGTGAGTCACATCCAAAACACTAGATGTATGACTCCTATCCTATCCTCTCTTTCTCTTAAGAATTACATTTCTTCGGATCACATCTTAATGCCATTCAATTGAAGTCTATTTTTGTTTTCAGATTTTTAGAAATAATAAAACAGAACTAAATTTGAATATTTTTTGATTCGGTAATTGTTTTCTCAGAGAGCACAGCATACTTAGTCTGGCCCTCAAATAAACAAGACTTCAATTTGAGTAAAGCTCTTTTTTAATATTCTGTGCCCTTAATTAGAGCTCATGACTGACTGGTAAAGGAAAATATCCGAAATAAATAGCAACAAAACAATTGTTGAAAATAATAATGATATTGAAAATTATTAGATTTGTAATTCCCACTGAAAAGAAATGCAAACTAATATATCATATACCGTGGCATTTTGCTTGTTGTTTCTCTCCCCATTCTTACCAGGATACTAATCATTTTGGAAAAACAACTGATTATATACTTTTTTCTCTATTTTAATCACTTTGTGAGTGAGTCGTGATATTAGAGGAAATTTATTTATAGCCAAACAACAGATCCGAAGAAACAAAACAATTGTGTGAAGAAAATAAATTAATTTTTTTCTTCTTCTATTTTATTACTACTATTTCTTAAATAAAATTCAAATAATTGTGATTTTTATTTGCTTTTCGGTTGAATTTTGATGTTTTTTATTGCGATTCAGTTTTCGGTTGCGTTTGATTTTCGCGAAATTCAATTTATGTAAATATTGTCGTGAATTTCGGTTCTAATTATATTAAAATTACAATCATTTTGGTCTTATTTTACGGCATATTAGAGTTAATCGTAGTCTGAAAATGTATCCAGCAATAAAATTCCTATTAGACTCAGGAAGAGGTTTTACTCAGTTATTATTCATTCAATTTATTTTGTTTCATATTCTCTAATATTTGTTTCGCATATATTTCACAGTAAATTAAGCCTAAAGTTATGGCATTTGGCTTTCACTTTGAATACAAATGCAGATCAGAGATGGACAGAGGGTGGGGGCACTTCCTTTCACCTTTTAGCATCAATATTTCAACTAGCTCATCCATAAAAACTAAGTGCTGTAATTGAACTTGTCCAAAACTTGTATATAATTTGTAAAATTATTCCAGACCCTATTCCTAGTATTAAAATGTGTGGTCATCTCTGTTGAAGTCTTTCAGATGGCTATCAGTTCTGACGACAGTATAAAAGGTTTGTTAAGAAAATGGTCACAAAAACATGTAAACAATTGCAGAGCAAAACAAGTGAATTGTCAGCGAAAGGGACAGTCTTTCCCCAGTTACTGTACCTGTCCGAAACAGGTGACTCCAAATTCTAGGAAAGACACGTGTTTGGAATCACACAGTTTTAGTAGACAATAGGAGTGGGCTATGGTTCAGACAGTAGTCGTTAGTCTCCCTTTTCATTAAAACGAAAGTCGACTTAAATTGTTTTGAAATTTGAAGTCAAAATTCAGGTGAAAGTTATGTCGTTATCTGGAATTCTGGCCCTAAAATAGATTTTACTCGATATTAGTCTAATTATTGGAAGAAAAACAGTGTTTCGCCAACAGATTAACACATTTTTGGTGCGAAAACTAGAAATTTTTGAGACCAAATATTTTACAAAACTTTTTCTTTCATTGAAGTCAATAGAAAACCTATTTTTCAAAACAAACAAAAACCCAAAAATAGTTTTCAGGGCAATGATTTTCACACCGGATAAATCAAAAACCGAAAGTTATCAATGAGTTTTTAAAACAAAATACTGAAGACTTCCTTTCATTCCTTCCTTATCTATATTTATTCAAAGCACAGCACAAGATACTTGTCTATAATTTTTGTTATTCAATTCCTAACCTAATTATAATTCAGTCGTTTTCGTCCACTGAATAATAATTGAGATTAGATTTAAATAATAGAGTCCTATTGTTCTGAGCACTGGTCCTACAAAGTAAAGGGACCGACAGTTAGTCGGCGACGGCCATAAACAGCACATAATAATAAATAAATGCATTTGACTGTCGGCCAAAACAATCAAATCATTTCTTTCGGACTCGTTTTTGTCTGTCAATAATAATAGTGTTGAAAATGTAACCGATTTTTTTCTGGGGAAAAAAGATAAATAATCTTTGAAGTAAATTCAAAGTAGTTTATGCAATTTCTGGATCAAAGCCATCGATTCTAATTGTGATGGGTTAGTCAGAAAATAACTAGTTTATAATTTATTGACTGAAAAAAACCATTTGCTGAACGAATGACTTATTATAATAATAAGTATCGAAAATGTATTTGTTTTATAAAAATCTGATTTTATTATTATTATTATTTAAGTTCATTAAAAATGAAATGTTTTGAACTGATTTTCGGCTGAGACCAGCAGTTTTTCGGCCCGAAAACTGTGACAACTTTGATAGCACAGCACAGTGCACAGCACAGGCTTTACTGGCATAGCATCCCATAAATTAATTATTTTATTTGGGTATTCTTTGACCTCAATTCTGGTTTATTTGAAAAACGCCCGCATTTGGGACAATGCCTTCTCTTTTATTTTCATTATTATTATTCACAAATTAAATGTTTGACTCTCGTTGTGATCTATGGCTTAGTTTCTCTAAAATTTCAATTTATCAAGCAAAACTATTACAATAATCACGAACATCTCCTAAAACATTCTAGATTTTTATTAAAAATTGTCAGAATTTTTGCCCCAAACCATTGAATTTCAAAGTGTCAGACAAGTCTATAATTAAGTGCAAATTAAATACGATTTAATAGACATGAAGGCTATCATCAGTTAAATAACGATTGTTTTCAGCAAAAATCTGTCAAAAACTTTTCAATTGAATTCACAAAAAAAAGTTGTTTTAATTGAATTGAAAAGAATTTTGAAATTTTACTGAAATTGAATGAAATAATTGTTGACTTAAATCACTGAGTATTTAGGACTGAATTTTTTTTGTATTGTGTTTATTGAATAGATTTAAGATATTAAGTGGAAAATCAACAAATTGTTCAATTGAAAGGTCAGAAAAACCTAATGCATAACATCCAGTTAGTCTCTATGGTAGCGCCACCTATTGTTCAAGATTGTAACTAGGTTCTGATAATATTCTTAATTCAACAGGCTCATTATATCAATTATTTATTCAAATACTTTAAATAAACATTAATTATTCGTTTAAAATGATAGAAAAAAATTTGAATGTTTAATTATATTTTTCGTTACTGTGGACTAATTCAGTTATTTTTTGTTTATCATATTTTGTTGATGAGTACGAATAATAGCTCGTTTATTTTAATTTTGATTCTGACACAAATAATATAAATGTTTATATAATTTTTTTCTTTTTCATAACAGAATTTTATTATCGTTTATTCGATAAACTAATTAACAATGAATTGAATAAAATATTAATAAAAAGAAATCATTTATTTCTAAATTTGATTTTTTATCTCATTTTCTAAAACTGGAAAAATAATTATTAGTTTGTTGTTAAATAATTATTTCCTTTGAATATATTAATCAGATATCAACCAGGAAAACAGAGAGGACCAGGCTGTCAAGGTCAATTTGATGCTTTAATTAAATAACTGCGTAGAATCTGAGTCTAGATCATTTGACTTTGCAATTCATCTTGAAATTAATTTAATCTCCTAAAAGTTCACTAGAAGGCGCTGTAAATTCAGAATAACTTGATAATAATTTCAAATTAGCAAACTAAAATTAGACAAGAATGTAACTAATCGAAATAGCCTTGCTTGAATAATGATCGACTAAATGGTGAAAATAATTGAACTTGACCTAGATTAAAAAATGGTCAGAAAAATGGCCAGTGATCAAATACAAACGAATATAAATTGCTCCAAAAAATTAAATGATCATTAAAATAATGATAATCTTTTGACTAATTGGAGTAAAAATTGATAGCTGAATGTGTTAAATAAATCATAAAATGTCTGATCGGGTGAAAAAAACGAATCAATTGAAATACTTTTTGTTTCTGTCGGAAAAAATATTTTGACTTAAATGGTAATTAAAATTATATGCAGTATTAAGAGACTGATTATTAATACATTTTTCACATATAAATCATTAGGACATTAAAAATTTAATGCGAAAATTCAGTCTAATTATGAGTCTTAAAGCGCACATCAATCACATAAACTCGCATTAGTTTAGAAATATTTTTTCTCCCTTTGAAACAATTTAAAACTGTTTTAAAACTTAGGGTTGGTCTCAATTGTGGCAAAAATAGCCTTTTGATGGATGCAATTCAAAGTCAGACAAATAAAAAATGCTTTTGAATCGACAATAAACTCCAGTTTTTATGCATAAGAAATGAGTCCAAGCAATAAATTAATCGCTCGTAACTAATCTTTTTATAACTAAAATTAATTCTGACTTCAAATGACAAATACAATCATAAATTCGTTATCAAAAAAGCAAACATACATTTTTAAACTCCTCTCTCTCTCTCCCTCTCTCTCACCCTTTCCCTCCCTTTCTCCCACAAAAATGCTCATTAGATCACAAGTCAATTGACATTCAAATTGAGATATAATTTGTTTAATCATTAAATAGTTATCAGAAAAAACATTTAAATATATGTATCGAAAACAGTTCTCAATTAACAAATAATTTGAATATTTTTTGCTTCAGATTTCATTTGGGATAAGAATCGTAAGACAAATAAAAACATTTGTTCACGAATTCAGAATCAATTTCAATGATAGAAACTGAATATTTCGATTGTCTATTGACTTTAAGCAGACTTTTTCTTTATTCATTCAATTATTCCCTAATTTATTGTTTGACTTAATTATTGGCTTTTTTCTTCTATCGTCTGAAAAGCGTGTGAAAGAAATAATTCGCATATTGTATTAAAAATGATTTTACTCATTATTTTATGCCAATTCTGAAGGCGAGGTCTAAGCAATCATTAAATTTTTTATTACAATTCAATAGCTTTCTATTCAAATCCAAAATTCAAATTCAATGTCTTGTTTTTGTTCTCACATTTTTACGACTCTTTATATTCAGTAGTAATTAAAAGAGATAGATAATTTGAATTTTATCTAATAATTGGATGTGCCTAGAGCAAACACAGATCTGTTCTGTCTGAAAGTGATTTTTTAGGTCTCCAAATAATTGGTGAAAATATTGGAGAGTTATGGTAATTTTTCTGAATTGAAGCCATTGATGTTTCTGACACACAATTGAAAACTATATTTAATGTATTCAATAGTTATCTGATTTGAATTCAACTATCAACTAATTCAAATAATTAACTGACGATCGCAACAATTGGTGTTAAAATTCAAGCCTTTAGATTAGAATTGACTTTTGATTTGCCTTTTCATAGTTAGGTTTTCAATCAAGATCAATCAAAGTTACATACAATGTAAATGACCTTTGTAAAAAATTCTTAATAACATTCAATTAATTCGCAGGAATTTATTTAAGCAATTAGATTAAAAATCTAAAAGAATATTTCGTAATTGTTCTTTGATTATTAAAAGCAGGTGGCACCAAGGTGACTGCTTTTCATTGTAGAATCTAGAAAAGCTCAATTAGAGGGTTAGATAAAAGCTGAAATTTCATCTACAATTCTATTTAAACTCTATAATTTAACCAAGATAGCATTAATGTGACCAGTTTGGCAAGATAAGATTAAAAAGATAATTAAAAAGTTGTTTTATCCTGTTGTTTTTCACACCACAGATTAAAGATTGTTCCAAGAGATAAATGTAAATTGAGAAAAATTATCGAGGAACAGGTTGTGTACTAGATAATTTTGGCAAATTAAAAAGATCTCATATCAATTGAGTCCAGGTTTTTAAAACCAATTCTGACCATTGACTAAGAAAGTACGTACTGTTTGAATGGCGCACAGTTTTAACAAAACAATGATTTAATCAAATAATTCAAAGTAAATTAGATTTTTAGCAATCGATTAGATCATAGAATGAGATAATTTGCGATTAAATATAATTTAGAAGTTAATAATCAATAAAACAGAACTGAAAGGAATTATACCCTTTTACTTTTTTGCTAGAATAAATAAGAAGTAGTCATTCTTTGCAATCCAATGATAATAAAAATGTTTAGTTGAGCTGAAGATAATTAAACGTATAATTTGTTTAAACTTGTTCTTTAAAATAATTCTCCATAATTAATAAAAGTCTCATTTTTTTCATTTCGTTATTAGCCTTGAAGTCGACGAATTAGATACTTTTTTACGCAATTTTTAAAGGAAAGGTACTTTTTATGAAAGAGAATGACTGCAATTTTAATGGAAAGTAGTCTGACTTTTACTGAAAACCCCAAACAACTGATTGATATTCTCATCAGTATTTTAACACTGTTTAGAAATAACTAGTTTTCCAATTATTTAACCGTTTTTCTCATGTCTATTATGTCGCAAATTATGCATAAATTGTGTTCGGGTGCAATGAAACCTGAATTTCCAACTAAACTCCAAACAGAAAGAAAACAAATAATAATTTTTAGCAATTTATGTGAAAATCGATTCATAACAGAAGTGCAATAACTTTTCCATTGTGACAGGGATGAGCAAGATCGCCACTGATCAAGCTTAATTAGGAAAAGGTTATTTAACAATTGACTTGGGATACCTTACATCATAAATTAAACTATTTCGTATTCAACTTAGCAAGTTGATTCTGGGTCTGGAAAAGGTATCACCTGGGTTTTCCTGGACCAATCTACATAATTGGCTATTCTCCACCTGAATATATATCTCGTTATTATTTCACAAATATTTTTAATGTTTGTGACAACGAATTAATTGGAAATAATTGGCTCCAAAACTTACAGACTGTAAGTCTATACATACAGTCTATATATACTATGAATTCCTTTTTACTTTTGTTTGGAAATACTTTGATTGCAATTCAATAGAAACAGATGAATGAGAATCCAAATGATTCGCGAATAAACAAACTCATCAATTAAATTTATTATCTATTTAGTCTTAGATGAACCAATGCATATGACTTGCAAGTTAATATTTTGCCATCAGTTGCGGGTGAATTCAGCAATTTACCTTTTATGTTTGACGTGGGGGAGTTAACTATCCCTATCCATAATAATAACAAGACATGAATCTCATAAAATAAACCATTACTTCTGCCATCGGATAGACAGACGATTTGAATTTGAATTAATTATCAGTCCTTTTATCGATATTTCATTTTACGAGTCATTAATATAAATAACTTTCGATATGTTTTCGAATAATATTTATTACCAAATGAATGCAAATTATGAATATTCAGTATATTTTGAATAATAACCTTTTGATTGCTATCTGATGAGTAAGACTGGCTTATTACCAAGGATGAACAGAGGATGTAAGTCAATAGAGTCTACACCCTTAAAAGTATTTCTATCTCTGTAATATCCAGATCTTCTGATGAGTGTCAGGGCAATTTCCAGACTAGATATGAACAATTTTATTGATAAGGCTGTCGAGAATTGTCTAATCTGTGCCTTGAGATAGTGTTGATCTGATCATCACTCCTACAGGACATCCATTTTTAGCGATACCTCAATAGATAGAAAATTTGATTGAATTTTATGTCAAAAGTTTTCAGAGCCGTTTTTTCTTCATATTTTTCAGTGATAGCCTAAATCGAGACATTTCATCAATAAAGAACAAGAATATAAACTTATTAACACCTTTTTCTTTATAAACGAAAGACTCCTCTCACCCGAAAAGCTAATTTATTTTAGAGGTTATCATAAAGTTTACAAAAATAGCAAATAATAATTCATTTAAATATATTGTTTTGTAACGAAAAATAATAGAAACTGAAAAATTGATTAATTAAAAAATGTTCAAATTTCTAGTTCACAATTAAAAAGGTGTTTAACATTGAATGCAATTATATTAAAATGTTGTAGAATTATATAATCTTTGTTTTCATTTTTTAACCAAAAAAAAAAGAATATAAAACAAAACAAAAAGTGTTTCTAATTTCGGGAGTTTTTAACTCTAAAAGAAACAAAAATTCTATGTTTAATACTTTATGGAAGAATTAGTCTATTTTTATTTGTTGCTAGTTAAGTTTTTAAAACCAATACTACCCACACAATCCCAGCCTTGTCTCCGATTCTAATCAAATATTCAAAATCTAAACATTTATTTTTAATTATATAATTCCTGGGAAATTATGTGGGCTTTGGTTATGAAATTAGCTCTAAATTAATAATCAAAACAATTACGGGTTTGAGTCAACAAAAATAACTTTGATAATAATTAATAGTCTATTAAATCGATTGAACGCCAGATTACCGATAGAGTAAGGATTAGGAAATCAAATGAATAGAAAAATCAGATTAAATCAAGTTTTGATTAATTGTTAAATAATCTAATCATTGAATTTGGATCTAAAAATTGGCTGAAAAACAAATAAAGACATTGTATTGAATTTGAAATCAAAAAAAAAATGTTTTCATTAAAAATAACAGCGACTTTGAAAAAAGAATTAGTTATTAATAGTAACCAAGTCTGTGTTGCTAGATAATCAGGCAGAATTTCTGAATCATCAATCAACAAAAAATGCAGCTGAACATTTTAACCGCTTGACAACGAAAATTCAGCGAAAAAAAATACTGCGCTAAACATCAGGTAATAAACAGGATTTAGATATTCAGACGAATCATTTGACGGAATAAATAATAAATTAAAGGCTCGAAAAATCTTTTATCAATTCATTCTCTTTCGATATGGTTTTTGTGTCATTAGTATTGTCTTCATTTTATTGGCCACAGAATTAATGACTGAATAATTTTTGTGTAGAAACAGCAAATATTTTTCGTTCGTATGAATCATATGATTGCGTAAAGTGTGATATCAATTGTCTGACAGAAACAGAATTTATACCATATTCTGACATCAAAACTATTCCTACATTTGTGGCGTAAAATCAACTCAAGGCTCGAATTTGTTTCATAATTAATAAAACAAAATCAAATGAATAACTGTTTTTTGAATTCTACTGGAACTCAACGGATGCGTTGGTTTGGGCGGTGTTTCTACACAACTCTTTTAGTGGCAATTCTTATGCAAAAAATTCCTATTATTAATAGTTAGCATTGATTTAAAAAGTCATTAATTTGCGGAATTTTATCCCTTTCTATCCCAGCAAATGAAAACCTATGACTGTTTTTGGCACAAAAATGTCATTTCAATTGAATAGTTAATAAAATACCAGAGATTTATGACATTCCCAATGAAACAAACAAAGAATTTAGACTAAAATAAACGCAATTTAAGTGTTTTATTCAAATCTGCGTTCACTGTATTTGTTGGTAATCTTAATAATAAAGTCGTTTGAATTCAATATTTTCCAACCCTTTCATAAATAAATACATTTGAAATACTGGCAAATATTCATCAAATCTGAGCTATCAAATGCAAATTGTACCAATGAACTGGATCAGACTAATTACGATATAAAAATAATAAGACAGAAAGAGATGAGTCTGAAATACGAGAATAAGTATTGAATTTGATGTTAAACATAAAAAGGCTATTTTTAAATCAAATCTGTATTCAATTCTGACTATAAAAAATGAGAATCCATTCATAATTATAGTGTGAATAAACAAAAAAAGCTGTAATTCTATTCAAAATTAGTTTCAAATCAGTTTTTGTTACCAATTGTTGAAAAATATTGTTTTCAAACATTCACTAATTGAATGAAAAATTAGAGGTAATTGCAATTAAATGTATTTTTCAAAACACGAAAAATATATTAATGAAAGGAATATGAAATGAGCGCTTATTTATGAATAATATTCAAATCAGCGATGAATTAATTTTGAGCTCAAAATCAAATTATTCTTCTTTTTTACAAGAATAGTAATGTCTCGCAAGAAGCGCAGGTATGTGACAAAAATGAACAAGTTTATGGTAAAGCTATCAAAGTGGTGAAGAAATCAATTAATTAGAAAATGAATTTTGAAATTCACTGCAAAACTTTCATTTCAATTGTCTGTCAATTAATGTGTTGAACCGATACGACAGACAATGAGAGAGACATTTGTTTCATTAAATAAAGACACAAAATAAATGAATTATTATTTAATAATCAAATAATAGCCCATTATATTCATGGTTTATGTCATATAAGGAAAGTAAATGTTTTGATAAGAAAATTAATGCCTAAAAAGAGACCTAAACTTAATTTCAGTGAATGAGTAGATGAAAAATAATATAAATATTGAATCCATTAGAAAATGTAATAATAATTTACAAATAAATTGTTGGGAAAAATACGGCAATCGTTTAAATGGTTTGGCCCTGAATTCAAATTATAATCGGTATTGGATTACAAAAGCCATAAACAGTTATTAGTATTATTATTAGTTTATATAAAAAAATTATTTGTATTTTACTATTGACTCAATGGACAGAATTACTTGACAACCCTGGTATTTTTACTGAAATTTCATAGCTCAGATATTTTAATAGTATTTCGTGTTTGTACGCAATTCATCTTTTCATAAATATTTTTCATCCATTCAAAGTTATGAACAGTTTTGTAATTAAAAATAATTTCATTAACACTGGGAATATGTTTTTTATTATTATTTTACTGACAAATATTTGAATTTTTCTTTCAATAATAGCTTGGATTCAATGAAATTTTAATTAAAATCTTTTTCCCACTAATCGTATCCCTAATCGTAGGCAAAGATTATGCAAATATATGTCTTCAATAAAAATGAGTAAAAATTCGGGAAATTATTCACTAAAAAATTCACACAAAAAAAGGTTAAGAATCACTGAATTATAAATAAGTTTCGTTAGGATTACCTAATAATCTTGCATGAAATAATTGGCAAATTAGAAGGAAATTGGCGCTGAAATTCTTAGACATTTTAAATGTGAGCGAAGTGTAAGAAAATTGATGAGAAAAATGAACTTTCATATTAAGAACCTGAAGTAGAAAAATAGTTTCTAAACATACCCGGGTGTCGACGAAACAGAAACAGGTCTTCTTCTCCCAAATCGCGTAAATATATCTCTGCATTGTTTTCCTATTTTGATTTGGATCTTGCAATAATAAAAATAGTCGAGACTTGTTTGCGATGCCTTTGAATTTGTTCCGTCAAATCGACGAATAAAAGAATCGGAGAAAAGGTTATGAATTTGTCAGTGAATTACTGGAAAACGACAAACTTTTTTCTGCTATTTATCTTCGAATTAAATGCAAATCAAATGTCAAATATATTCTGAGGTTTTTTTTCGGTGAAAAAAACGTCGAAAAGTATTTAGATATCAGTCAATCATTCTGGCGCTCAGTCGGAGGACTGGCTTTTTGTTGTGACCGACGCACAAAATTGTTGAGGAAATTGAATTAATAATAGAAAGCACTTTAGAGAATAAAATTCAATTTTCAAACTCAAATTTCGTAACAATTGTCATAATAATAGGGTTTTTGAGCGAAAAACAAATCAAATTTTAATTTTTCGACGGATTTTTGCCAAACGAATAGCAATGAAAAACAAAACTAAAACTTGTTGTAAGAACAGTATTGTCTTCACAATTGTCTTAAAAGGAAAATCAGTTTCACTTCTTTTGAAAGTACAGACAAAACAATAACTGAAAAAGAATTCAATTATCAGCTAATAATCGAAAAACAATAATAAAGGGATAGGAAAATGTAATTAACTTTTGGTTGGCTTTTAATTTTCACTTCAAGTCCTTTTCCAGTAATAGAAATAGCGTTTGATTTTCTTTCGAAGTCACTGTTCAGTGAAATTAGAGAATATTTTTTTTGTCACTTTCAGAAACTTATCAATTATTTGTCATTTCTGTTCTTTACGTCAGAACTCATCCCTTACTTCAGGACAGGTCTTTGTTATCAGTGTTTTTTGCACTTTAATTATACAGAGTCTTCTATTAATTGAAAGTTTAAGACAATTATTTGTATTGAATGTCGACTTTTTGGTAAGAATTCAATTGTTTTCATCAGTTTTTTCTTTCGAACCAAACTTTTAGATTAAAAGTTGAATCGATTTTTAAGAAAGTTTTAGCACTTCTTTGTTAATCGATTGAATCGATTTCTATTATTTTTTCAGTCATAAGGTTCACAAAAAACAAGGTAAATTCAATTTCAGTTCACAATTAATATCTGTTTTCTTAAAATATTTGGAATTCAGTTCAGATGTTTAGTCAATATTTAGCTTTAAATCGGACTTTAATTCACTTATAATCACAGGGAATGTCAACAAAATAATAATTACTTATTATTTGATTAATCCTTCAAATCGATAGTTCATTAAAACAGTGGAGACATTTATTTTTGTTGTTCCAATACTTTGAGGACTTCCTGTAGTTAACGATAGGAATTGGTTGACCAAAAAAACTTAATTTGCGGCAAAAAAATGTGTGAAAATTAATCTCATATTTTTCACATAAGAATTGTCTTTCGAAATAGACTTTTCAAGAAAGTAATGCCACAGAAGTTGAGTTCCAGACAGAAATCAAACGAAATATTACGAAAAATAAAGTTTTATTTCGTTCAGTATTTGCCACTAATGAGAGTGAAATCCAGTCAACAGTAGAAATGTCTGATCAATGTCTTGAAAAATCAAATAAAAGTAAAACGTTTCGATCACTCGTACAGTATTTAAGAGTATAATTAGTCTTAAAATATGTTTGAAATTATTAGTCAGTCGATTAGACAATTGTTTTGATCACTTTTTCGGGGACACAAACAGACCGTTTCGCAGATTGAAATCAATTCAAATATCAATCAGTTGTTGTGTCGCCAAAAGTCTAATTCAATATTATAGTCGATTTGCAAAACTCTTTGTTCACTGGATCTGACTGTGAATCCGATGACAATCAGTAAAAATGTTTTTGAAATAAACTTTTCTCCAAATTTTTATTCACATCATTATTACGAAATCAAATGAGTTATTGAATGATTGGACCCCAAAGTCAGTGTTTTGTAAAACTATTTGCTTTACATTTGTATTGTTCACAAGTTTTACTGTCAATCAAAGAGTCAACGACGAGGAGAGCACAGGTAGAGCAAAGAGAGCACAACCATCCGAGAGCTGTTCAGAGCAGAAATAACAGAACTCTTAATCTTTAATCGAAGCAGAACTTGTAGTTTATATAAAAAGTTGAGTTAAATAACTTTGCAAACTGGAAGCGCACAGTTAGCCTGTGCTGCTGGTGGACCCGAGCGCTCTGTGTTTGTCTATTGGAATGGATACGATCTCCGACTGGAGAGCCAACTGAATTCAAACTCACTGTTTTCAGTGCACACATACACCGTCTAATCACACCTGCATTGGGCCGTTCAGTACGTCATTCGCCAAATATTGCTTGCAGTACAGGTGTACACCACATACACATACAGCACACACACACACAGCAATCACTGTTGCGATCAATTGTGTATTCAGTCCTCTCTATTCACAAACTGAAAGAGTATAGAGAAAAGTCTATTTGAAGTTTAGCTCAAAAATAAAACTATTTTTTTTTTCTGTCGACTCTGCAATAGAGAGACAAAAAAATTGATTGTTATTTGAATACAGAAATAGACTTTAAAATCAAATTCATTGTAATAGGAATCCAATTGAAAGGACACACAGACTCTGGAAAGTGGTTTTCAATTTAATCAAAATTCCTTTCCTAATCATATTCTGTTCCATAGATAAGACAAATGTATTTAATGGCTGGAAAAGCGTTATAACCGGCCCTCAGATTAGCATAATATTCAACTTCACTGATACTAATCTATGGATTTCCAGTGAATTTCTAATTGTATACTTAAAACGTGTTATCTCTAACACCGGCACAGACTCTTCTGGAAAGCCTTTATCTCCAGATTTATTATCTGATGGGAAGGTGTGCTTTTGTCTGTAGTTCCTTCCATTTCTTACTTATCTAGGATATTTTGTTTTGTTTAAAAAATACCGCTTTTGTTTTATAACTAAAATTTTTTTACGTTTAATTCGTAATAACATATAATTTTATTATTGAAATAATCCTTTCCTTTGATAATAACATTTAATAATATTAATTACTCGCTTCTAATAGATTTGGAAAAAAGAAAATTTCAATTTAACTAATTATTTATGATATTCAGTGAACTTTGGGCTTCAGATAAAAGATCTGGAGAAAATAAAAATCAAAGCTACAGGAAATTCAGTTCATCGATCAGTTGATACCTGAGCTATGATTTACTTCACACTCTCTCTAAAGATTAGATTTTTGTGCCTATTTTAGACGGTTTTGAAGTTTTACTTTTAATTTTGAAAGTTTGAATACGAAAAAACCACTTTTAATCTTTCAACAAAGTATATCATTTAAGGGCGAGAACTGAATTTCAAACCATTTCGAAAATTGTTAATAAAAATTAGTTTCATTTTTTATTTCAAGTAGTTCATTCAAAAGTATTTTTCCAATTCCATTCTGTTCGCAGATTAATCGTTTCTGGAATTTGTTTATTCAGCCCTTTCACTATTCAAATGCTCAGCCATTAGCGCCCTTTCCCTCGGTAATGGCAAAAACTGTTTGCAATTCAAATCCATTCAAATATTATTGAATAATAGAGAAAACGGTGTTTTCTTTGTGGATAAAAATTGTTTTACAATTGAAGAAAAGTCAAAGAAATTATTGAACAAAATTTTTTAAACAATTCATTTGGGTGTCGATGCGCTCATTTATGCCCAGATTAGTTCAGTTGGCCTTTTGTTAAGATAATAATAATAATAATCACTTTTAGACCAATAACTTATTCAATCAAATATTCTCCTCGAAAACATTGATTAATTGAGTTTTCATTTTGAGTGCAATATTATAACTAATGGTTTTTCTTGTTGTTTCACAATTCACACCACTATACCACTGATGTGCAAAGGGTCAGGTCAATTATTCTGTGTGAATTGCACAAGCTCTATTATTAGGGAAGAGAATTTGCAATTAGAAACTATTTATCAAGCAGAAAAAAGAGTGAATTTTTAAACACCGCAGAAGTATAAACTTATTTACATTGATTGTTTTCCTAATGGCAAAAAATGAGTTTGCACACCTCTGGCCTAAAAGCACAGTCACAGACATAGACAGACTTGTAATGCATTTCGATATTTAGATCACAACTAATTTATGTAATATATCGGAGAGAGAGAGAAAAATCATTAAAATCATATTTTATTGTCGATAGTCTCCCCCAAAAAAACACACAAATATACTGTTATTCGGAGTTTTGAAGGGAAAACATGTGTTTCTCAGCTAATGAAATGCTGGAGAAAATATACATTAAAAAAGATATTTAGGTTAGAAAATGAATTAAACACATTGAAAATTATTGTGTTATATATATATAATACACAAATACTTTTTTATGAGTCAATGCTATTCGTATGGTTATAATAGTAATGAAAATAATAGTAATAAACATAAATGTTTGGAGAAAAAGAACAAAAATTGCTTTTTATTTCGACTTCTTTATTGAAATGAAATGTTTGGGTAGTATTGAGGATGACTTGTGTTTAGTTGTTTGGGTCGTCTGTTTTGGTCTCAATTTGAATATTTCAAAAGACTGCACTTTGAATAGAAAAGACAGTGCAAAGACAATTAGCCAACTATTGCACAGGCACTCAGGCGACTGCCATATTAAGCATAGAGTATATTAACATATCTACATATAAACTTGGCCAATTTAAATTAAACGCCCAAAGCCTTTATACGCCCGTACAGTTCGGGCATATTAGCAGCTCATCTCCACATTTGATTCGGCATTTTTTGTTTGTTGTTGTTTTTTGGGCTTTTATTTCAGTTTTATTTAGCGCTTCATTTGTTTCAAGGCTGACATACATTTGGCTTTTGAAAAATTTTAATTTTCCGCTGCTTTTCATTCAAATTTATTCATTTTTAGATATTTTATACGGCATTCTGTTTCGCAAAATAACTAAAATCTAGTGAAAAAAAGTCATTGAATTTCTGCAAGTTTTCATTCGGTTTGCTATTTAAGGGATGATTTGCAGAAAAAGTGTTTTTCTTATTTTTTTTTTTCATGAAAAATATTGTAATACTTATATCTAATCTTAAACTGAAGTTCCCTTAAAAATATAGAAAAACTAATTAAAATTTTTATAATTAAATTAAAAACTCTTGTTTTAGGCTTTAATTAATGGGAAAAAAGTCTGATTTATTGTGGCTTTTGTTTAATTAAAATCTTGTTCAGAGATATTGTGTTTAGGCTTTTGAATGAATGAATATTTTTTGAGCCAAAAATAGACTTTAAACGTATTCTGTTTTCTCAATAGATAAGTGAGTCGACTAATGAGATGATGTCCCAAATAGTTAAGACAATTATGGTTATCAAAAGAAGTGATTTGCGGCCAATCTATCATATTATGAGAATAACTCAAATATTATTCAATTGATAGTTGAATCAGAAATGTTTTCCACAAACAAAGCTCTCTGAAAGTGTTTTTAAATTTATTTCAAAAATAGAATAAAATCACTTTTGAAAGTTTGGAAAAGTTTTTTCGGATTTCATAAATCATTTGAAAGTAATGTTTTTTGCTTTTGTTTTCCCATTAAAACAAAAGTTCTTATTTACAGAAAGACATAATTCAGAAGAATATGCTTTTATTTCCCCATAATTTTTAGAGTAAAAAAAATTTAGTGAAATATTATAACCAATTTATTTACTGCAACTTTTCTTACACTCTTGCAAAAGAAAATTTTATTTATAACACATTTACTCTTAATTCTGGTTCAAGATTGTTATAAAATGTTAATAAAGGCCATAAAAATTCATTGAAAGTACAATTAATGTAATGAAAGATAAACTGAACTGAAGCACCAAAAATAGCCTTAAATTCCAACGTCTAATAAGCGATGAGTTTAATTATATTTCATTAATTCATAGTTTAGTAAACTTTTAATTATAGAAAATATTAGTTAACATCAGATATAAGTCATATTCATAGATAACAATCAATGCTTAAAACCGTATATTTTTTAACCAAAATTAACACTTATTTTCGGATAATATACTTTTTTAATACAATCATTAGTTCTATTCATTTGATTTCCAATTAAAACGAAACTTTGCCTGAGTATAAACAATTTAAATCAATGTATTTTCAGAATAAAAATAGCTTTTGATTGGAATTTAATCTAATCTGAGGTTTTCTAATGAGAATAATTGGACTCAAAGTATTGAAGAAGAAAAATCATTATCTTAACACTAATTGGAGACAAGAGTGACCAAGATGCTCCACAAAACATGACGCAATTGAAAAAAATATGTTCAAGTCTTTAGAAAGTTTTTCAACTTTTTTTTGTATTTTTGTTCAGCAAAATAGCTCTTAGAACTTTTAAATGAAAGTTCTTTCAATGAACCCCTTAAATAGTCAGACCATCTTGGTCACTCCAGAAAATAGTTTGAAAGTCTTTCCACAAAAAATACAGTTATAAATATCGAGTTATTTTTGTTGAAGATTTAAATTATACGGAAAAGTATTCGTTTATGAATATGGATGACTATATTTTTCGAGAAATTCTTGCCTTTGAAAAATCCCTATGAATAGTGCTGTCACTCAAATTGGATACTAATATATTCTGTGCACAAAGAAATGAGCCTAAAAATTATTGGTATTAAGTAATCAAATAAAAGACATTTTGCAGTCAATTATAATCAGCACAAAAAAAGTTCTTTTATCTCATATCAGATGAGATGAAGTGATATTTGAGTGAATAAAATGATGAGAGAAATACACGTTTTTGACAGAACAACAAATAGTTAGCTTTGAAGTTCAATCGCAGCCCCTGAGAATAGCCAAGATGCCAAAACATTATAAATATATTTTAGCAATTTATCTCTTTAATCGCTTTATTAAAATAGTAAACAATTCAATAGCAAAAAATTAGCCTGGTTAACAAATATCATGAGTTACCCCTAAGAAAATGTTTAAAAAAACTTATTTTTAGTATTGAAAACAAATTAAAAGCAAATAATTAGTCAAGATAATTAGTAACATTAAATTGGTTAAAAATAAAATTAGACTCCAGGCAAAATCTCCTCAATAATTGATTTTTAATTTTTTTTCGATCAAATCTCTAATTAAAAGCTAAATATTTTCACTCAATTTGTTTGTCATGAAAGTCATGTTCTGACGAAAATTCAAGTCAAACATCAATCTCTAAAGTGGTTTACGCTTAATTTACGCAATAGCCCAGGGATATTAAGGGCTAACTGTCGCTGAAAAGGTAATTGTCATTGATTTCTAACACTGTCTTATGATTTATAGACTATTGAAGTGAAAATTGTTCAGATCATTTTGCAAATTCATTTTCTACGATCAAAGTCATCAGGAAATTTAAATGATTGGGAAAAATGTCATGAATTTAAGGAATTTATTCAAATGAACTGAAGAACCGGATCGGGTTTCCTATGATTTTTGTTTATCATTTAAATTTACAGCAAAAATAATGAAAATCTTTTTCCGAAACATTCATTTTAATCGCGTTTTAAACTTTTGTCCGACGAGTTAATGACGTTAATTAATAATAGATCTTCAGAAATATCCGAATCATTCCAGCAAATTAACAAGCTATTTTAATCTTATTATTCTCTGGATTTTATTTCCTTTTCATTTGATTTTTTATTAAATATTTGAAATTTGATTGAAACTACTTTTTAATTGACATTTTGGCGGAAAGTTTGATGAAAATCTCTTTTTAATGACAACTTTCCGAATAAATGATTAAATGATTCTTTGATTTCTAGAATATTTAATAAACTTTCGATAACCTAACAAATCATTCATCAATTAATAAGTTGTTGAAACTGTTTTTCGTTATTACTTTGGACTGAATTACTTTAGATATAATTTTTTATTAATTGATTTGAGCTCTAATTCATTGGAACAGAATTGCATTTATTCCTAACTTTTGTTTTGCAATTTTTATTAATTTGATTTCATATTAGATTTGAAAATCAATAAAACAAACAGCTATTGAATGTAAAATTATAACAGAGATGTGCAAATTATGTAAACCTAGGTGATATAGGAGGCATAGTGACTCACTTTTCAGGCCAAAATTTAGGCGTGGGGTATATGGTTGGAATATTTTCAAAATGGCGGACATAAAAACCGCCATTTTGTTCTTAAATAAGCTTATTTCCTGTAATTTAAAGGTTTAATTAGCTTAATTAAGCTACAATTAATCAATTATTCGTGCTTTTAAGGCTAAATTTCTAAAATTAACGAACAAAATGGTTGGTTTTTGGGCGCCATTACTGATAAATGGCAATTTTCGATGGGAGCCATTTCTCTGGCCTTTTTATCGAACAATTTTTCCCAATCCTAAGGGTTTAATCATCTAATTTTGGACCTAGGGAATACCTCCCCCTTTGCACATCCCTGAATTATATTAATGATTGCCAAGATGTTAGTAGATAATAATAATAAAAAGCTTGGTTATTTCTGAAATTTGATAGATTTTAGTTTTGATTAATAATTGAATATAATTTACTTTACATTATCTTTGAATTCAATTAAATGTCAAAAATAGAATCGTTTCAAATAAATTGATCTATCACATTCAATAGCATGATTGATAATCTAAATCCGGCAGCAATTTGTTATATTTTGATGAATTAGAAGACATGAATATCTTCATTAAGTTATCAAAATAATATTCAGATAATTTATTCAAGAACTGTTTTAAAAATAAAAATAGTAAAAAAATACCCTTGGATGTATGTTTACATGTTTACATGAATTTATACGAAGAATTGTGTTGAAAAGTATTTGCATTTTTTAAATAATTATTTTTGACTTTGAATTATTAGACAATGAAATATGTTTTTGAATATTTTCCAAATAATTATTTCGTGTTTTGTTTGGTTTTAATTTCTAAAAATACCGGAAGAGTTACCGGAATATAAGTTTTGTGTCAATCCCTAAACGACTGTATGATTAATGAGGGGATCGATGTTTTTTGTGACATTCAATCTTTCATTAAATTTTTGTGACAATAATATTGTGGATCATTTCAGAAGAAATCAAACGAAACCGTAAAACAAACGAAGCGTTAATACATTTACCTTAAAGTCTATTGAATGGAATTTCAGTGCCTTTTTATTGCGGTTTTGAATTTGTGGCTAAATTGAAGAAATGGCCAAAAATATCGTTAAACTAATTCCTATTCAAATGAATCATCTTTCAAAAAATAAAATCGTTTATGAAAATGATCTTTCAAAACAAATTCAATTGAATCTAATTAAGGAAATTGTAATTGATTAAAAAAATTATCGAAGGAAAGAGTCTTTGAATTTGAATTACAAACTATTCTTGGTTTCATTAATTCAATTCTCCTGATTATCAATCAAAATATATTACCGAAAAAAGAATAAAAATCTAAATATTTTTCACTTTTTCGATAACAAGAGAAGAAAAGTAATTTCCAAGTCGTGAACAATAAATAGATAACTTTTTTCCTGAATATTTTTCTGTCTAATAGGATATGTTAGAGAAGAATAAAATTTCAGAAAATAATAATAATAACAAGTCTTGTAATCATTCACTTAGAAAAGAAAAGCACCGAAAAGAAGCACAAAAACGCTTGAATTTCCAAATGAATTATCGATCGCTTTCATGGTTTACATTAGTTTCGGGGTAAAAAATATCAAAATGCAATAAACAGGTTATTAAACCTTATTTTATGAATAATTTTTTGGTCGAATTTCTTTCGCAAATACTAACGAAAGAGTAGATCAGATAAACCATAAAATTATGGCTCAAATAACTGTTTTTGATTGAAAACACGATTTGCTCTCTTATTATGTGTTTTGGGAATATTTTTTTGGGTGAAAAAACTAAAATTTTTCAACAGATTTTCATTAGAAAGGATTAAATAAAATTTATTGCTTGCTATAATTGTATAGATTTCTGTTTTATCTAAATTAAAATTCAAGACTTGAGTTAATTAATGATAAAAGTTTGAAATAAAAAGTAAAAACAGAAATTCTTATTGAAATTATATTTAAATCATTTTTCAAAGACTTCCGACTGTAACAGAATTTGATAATAAAATTTTTACCTTTTTTATGCTCTTGTTATAGTTTTTCATAATTCAGATTAAGATTTGAAACTAATTTCCGATTTAATGGAGTATTTCTCATGATTTTCGTGATTCAATAATTCTACTAATTTTAAGTTGAAATTTATTTTTCCTGAAAGTCAGTCAAAGGATAGACCACAATAGCATCAGACAATGAGCAAGATAACAATTGAATTGAGATGATTTACTCTGAGCAAAAAATTCACAAATCGGCCGTAAAATTATTGAATATTTTAGAAAATAAGAGACTCTTTTCTGACGGAAAATATTCAGATTTCGATTGAAAACAAGACTTTAATCCTATTATTATTTCATTTAAAAAATTTTAACTTTCAATAAAATTGAAATTATTTCAAAAAATAAATTTTAGAAAAAATGTTTTCGGAAATATTTGAAAATCATTTTCTTTCTGCAATAGTCGTGCAAAAAAAGGAGAATGAAATGATTCAGGACTTAATTTGAAAAACAATTTCTTCGCCAAACAATTTCAACAATAAATTAATTCACGAATACTTTAAAATTGGATTTAAATAAAATGGTATTCAGCCATATATTACAGCATATAATTCGTGTCATTCATTCATTCATTCATTTAGTCGATACAAACACTTCTATAATAATGTGATTTGAATTACAAATTTTCTTCACAACATTTTCTCTCTCTTTTAAATAATATTTTTATTGTAATGAAAGTAAGAAAGCATTTCATGCTTTTCCTAAAGATTAATGTTTTTGAAAAAATGTATTCAATTCTTTGAATTCTTGGCGATCGCAAGAAATCAATCGTTTTATTAGAAATGATTTTCAAATAATTTATGTCAAAATTATACATTTCTTTCATTCATTCAATTTGTTCTGATTTAATACAGAAAATATTTCAAACACAGGGATTGCCAGATACAATCCCCTTGTCCTTCAGTGAGCAATTCTTGCATTATGCAAGATTACCTAACTTTGCCCAAAAATAACTTATGATGTCGTGGGTTCTTTGATGAAAATATAACCATGATCAATAGTGTTTAAAATGAATATTAAGCGAACTTTTAGAATGCATTGGCATTCAATAGAGTAGCTTGGTTATATTTAAATAGAAATAATTTTCTGCTAAATTCCATTTGATTGCCAGAAGTCGTGTTCAATCATTCACTCAATAATTGTCTTGCAATTAACTTAATTTTCATTTCATTTAATTAAACGATCACTAAAACAATGGTTAAAAAATGGTTTACCAAAAAAGGTTCTCAGACTTTCATTTGTCGGAAACCAATATTTTCGCCAAAAGTTTTAATGGATTTTCATTCGAAATGCTTATCAAAAGTCAGCGAAAATTCAGTATTCGTTTTGTCAGTTCATTTCACGGCCTTTCAAAATGTTTTAAACGCTAATTGCTTTTGACTTTTCATTTGATTGAACAACAATTGAAGTTTTAAATTGTGTACCGATTTTCAAATTTGTTGCTCTTTTCTCATTCAAAAATCATTGAATAAATTTTTACTCTGTTTTGAAATTCAATCCAATTTTTTCGATTGTTTTAATACAACAACAAAAAAGTATTTCAAAGTTTTTTTTTGTAACCAAAACTATTGATTTACTTTATGGCTGACCTTAAGCTCAGAATACATAACAAAACTTTACATTTGAAAACACAATTTTGTTTAGATTTTGTTCAAATGATTTTCCATACAATTCAATGGGAATTAGGTTTGAATCGAGATTTTCAGACCAGAAATCTCTCTCTCTCTCTCTCTCTCTCTCTCTCTCTCTCTCTCTCTCTCTCTCTCTCTCTCTCTCTCTCTCTCCCCAAACTTAACCGCAAAATACTATTATTTAACATCAAATGATAGCAAATATTTTTGTGAAAATAGTCAGCAAAACGTAACGATTTGTGTTTTGATTGTATATTATTTAAGCGATAATTTCAAAGATTCAAAACTCGATTGCATTGAATGGATCACAGATTCAGAGATTATTGTAAATAAAAATCATTAAAAAATAACCACAAACACAACAAATTACATGCATTGATATATCTGTGAGGAGACTATAAATCAGTTGTTAATCAGCACTAGAGTTAGTGATTTGAATAAAAAATCAATAATCGCACATAAACTTGAAACTTGTTAAGCCATTCCTTTTACCTCTTGGGAATTTGGTTCAAACACTGCCATTGTGGCTAATAATTAAAGTCGAAGAAAGAAAATAAAATAAAATGAGTGAAACAACTTTTCAAAAAGATATTTCTGTTTCATTGCAGTGAAAGAAAAACTCTAATCAAATAATATTCACACGAATTGTTACTTTTTTTATTCAAATTTTCAATTATTCTTAGACTTAGAAAAAGAAGTAAAATAATTATCTGAACCTAAAAAAGAGGTAATGATATGAATATTACACGGATTTTAATAACGGATTATATTTAATGAAAAATTCCTCTCAATTCTTGAAAAAAAACAAAGATTTTAGCCTTCAATCAGAATATGTAATAAAATCCAAAGTGTTTGAAATGTGGAGTAAAGTAAATATCAAATTCAAGAAATCATAGCAAATGATAATCAATCTTATCATACAATTGATTGATATTTTCAATTCATTAAATGATAATAACATGTCTTTTATTATTCAAATAGAATTGTCCTTCAAATTGGGGATAGAAATATTTGCTGGCTTACCTTCGAATACATGAAAGAAAATTTATCTTTCTTTAATTGCATAAAAAATTTAATCCACCAGGAAAGTAATTAAAAACAATTGTTTCTGTTGAATGCCAGACAAATTCAATTAGAAGGGAGAGAACCTCAGAGTCTGAACACAGAATAATAGTATCTATGAAATGATGAATTGCTGGTTGAAAAAAACAGTTCAAACAAATTATTATTCAACGGATTGTATTTGTATGACAACGACAAACATATTTAGAAATAAGAAACGTACTTATTATCAAAAGTAATAAAATAAATATAATGTCGTTTAAGTGTATTTCTAATGAATATAAATCGATTCAAAAAATATATTTGACGTCAATCTCTCAGCATTCTTGGTGAATTTCAAAGTGAACTTCAAAGTGAATTTATTGCTCGATTTTTGCACTCATTTTCTGGAAAGTAATTTTAATTGAAATGATAAACAGTTAGAAACGAAAGGCTTGTTTTTGACTCAAATATTACTTTTTTTAGATAAAAATATCCATTAATTTAATGAAAACAATTTTTTATAGTTTGAAAGCATTTAACAAATCATATTTTCCGAGATCCAAAATGTACGTAGATGCTATAAACTTGATTTTTTGTATTTGATGCTTATTTGTGTAATAAATACCAAGTGAACGGAACAAGCAATTTAAAAAGTCATTAATTCCAAAGACAATACAATAAAGAATAAGTTTTTCAATAAAACTATTCCTTTTGTAATTTGTTTTGTCTGCAGATCACCAAGGTAATATGCTAATTTCAATATTGCTATATTTTATAATGTGCACCTAGCTAATTAATGATCAATGATCTAGATTTCATTGAATTCGAAAGTATTTAATCAAAAAGATTATTATTTTTACTCCTGAATCAGAAAATAATAAACAAGGATGTTCACACACCCACACAATCATTAAAGTTCATACTTCATGGCTAAAAAAACTTGATTGATTAAAATCAACTGTTTTTTTTTAAATTCTTCGGGAAAGAAATGACAGATGATAGTCGGGTTCGTTTTTGTTGTTTTAAATTCAATCAAATGAGTAATTGTTTAACTGTTTATAACCAGATATCAGTTGTTAGTCTAATTTGAATTTTGCCTTCACAGTTAGAATGGCGACCTCCAGGCTAAGTGCATGCAGGGCTGGTGCTGTATTGGCAATGATAGAGGACTGGCAGGTGATGAACACAATTCAATACAAAAGTCTATTCAATAGGATATTACTTTTTATCATTTCATTAGATTTTGTCGATTCATTCGCTTAACTTATTTCGTGTTTTAATTCAATGAGAACCAAATTAAATATAATTTAGAGAAACTTATTGTCAATTATTAGGGAAGTGCTCCGAAGTTATGCCTAAACTTTCTTTTCATTTGTTGAAACGTGTCTTAATTGTAATTCAATTTTGCATTCATTTGATTGAAACGAAAAGAATTTTTAGTTTTTATTTCCTTTCCTTTCGACTGACTATTAAAAGGCTATTGAAATCAATGATAGATTATATGAAAATTAGATCAGAAATTATTATCTCATTATTTTTATTCAGTGATTTGAGAAATAATTTGATTTAAGTTCTAAACTGTTTGAAGTCATGTTTATGTAATAATTAATAAATAATTCGGTTCCTTATTAACAAAAATTTGTAAGTTAACTTTTTTGCTGCTGAACCAAACTCTTCCCCTGATTATAGGCGCTAAGATATACGGGTCAAATCAATTTTTATGACCATTGAAAGAGAATTAAAATTCAGTTTTGTTTTATTGATGTTTTGAATTATTTATTCGATACACGAAATCGAAACAATAAATCATTTTTTAAACAGCATTTCTATTCACTTACTATTGAAGACAAATTAATATAAGAACCAATTAAATCATTAATCATGTCTTGAAATCAGGAGGTTTTTCGACAATTTTCTTGATAAATATTTTCCAAAGAATTTTATTCCAGAAAAAAATATATTATTATTAATTCAGTTATATTTGAATAACAAACCGAAAGAGAAATAAAATTCTGAACTATTTTTTTAATAGTTCATGAATTATAATCAATAAATTAATTAAATTCGTGAAAAAAACTATAAAATTGGGAGGAGTTCTGGTGCTGTGCTTTTAGAATCCATTAATTCAAACGTAAAAGATTATCCTGTTCCTTGAAATTTCTCAATAATCTTGAAAAAAATGCTTTTGAATAATCAATTGGAGAGGAAAAAGAGAAAGGAATTTGATTTGCAATTTACATAAGTATTTTGATCTGAATTCTGATATCAAATCAAATAAATGTGTTTTTGTTTGAATAGAATTTCAATTAACATAAAAACAGACTCTTTTTGTGTTATTCTCAAAGATATCTTAACTTTTATTAAATTATAACAATTTTCTTATTGAATTATGAAAATTAAATTACCATTAATTGTGAGAAGTATTTTCTTCGTTATAAGTTAACTTGCAATTGAATATAAAGGAAAAATTATTTAACAAGAATTTGCTGTTGTTTTTTGTAAATTTGTTGAAAAATTTCAAACTTTTCATTGACTTTAATGGAATTTTTTCAGGAAAATAATGAGGAAATGATTGATAGAATTTATTCAATGATTATCTCTCGGATGAAATGACATTTTTTCAATGCTCTTTATTGATGAAAGGTCTTTAATTGAGTAAATATTTAAACAGATTTATCGAGTATTTCATTGAATGTTAATTTATATCTGTCATCGAATTGGATGTTTAATAGGAAATATTAACTGAAATGTAAACTTAGTCTTATGGCAAACAGCCGGGCCGTTTTTTATATGACACCACCAGTCAGTCAATAATAAACGATTAACAACTCGTTTGAAGTCTATTTCATATAATAACTCAATTTGAAAGTTCAAAGAACCATTAATTCAATAAATTATTAAATAAAATATTTTTATTGGAAAAATTGTTTTTTAATCGACAGAAAAAATGTTTAAAAAAGTAATAGTCTTGGAAATTGAGGAAACTTCATGAGCTCGCAGCTAATCATATGCTCTGATTTGATTCCTGAATTAGATTCGGATGACTTTTCTCATAATTATCTCTAATTTGAACATTAATTCGATAGGAATTTTCGTTTGTAATTACACCGGAATTGAAAGACAAATATTGATTGAAAATTGTATGACTTTCAGACCAAACAAATCATTAAAGCCATCAGCGCTCACGATAGACACAGGTCAGGGATAGTGTGGTCTGAACCAGCCTTGAATGACACGACCCAATGGCCTAATTAGTTGTCATCCCCTGACCTGACCACTAAACGCACCAATCAATCTATTCATCCAATGGATGTCAGGTTATGTTTGCCTACCATTTGTTTGTTATACAAAACAGTCACTGATTTTCTTATATAACAAATTTTTTTCACTCAAAAAATCTGTGAATTAGATCTGAATTTCATAACAAATCAGTCACTCATTTGATTGAATAGTCATTAAAGGATCAAAAGAATTGGTGAAAACAGTGAACCAGTTCTGTTAGGTTTTCCTCGATTCATATTCAAATGGAATTTTAATTAAAATAGTTTTTTCATTAATTAATCAAAAGTTTTTAATTTTGTTTCCCTTTGAACGCAATTTAATTCAAATGAAAAACGTCGCGCACAAAGTATTGCATGAAATGATTTATTTTTCAATTAATAATAAATTAATCAAGTTAACTTTGGAATACCGTTAATCGAACGTTTAATCAGTTACCAATTTGGCATAGATAACTTTCTTATTTAATGCTGGTCATTATCTAAAGCCCGCTAATGACAGCTGGCATTTATCTTTAATAAGGGAAAGTTAACGGACAGGTGTCATGTTTATCGTTAGTTAAATAGCCTAGACAAGCAATGGGATACCACCTTATTGCTTCATATTAATTGAGCAACTATTAAGAGTCATTAATTTTCCAGGCACATCCTTGACAATTAAAGGCTTTAATTTAAAGCCACAGCCTACATTGTGCTAAATTTGTCCAGGTTTAATTTTAAAACAGACACCAGTGAGCAAAATTTGAGGACAGACTAAAAAAATTGGTTGAATTTGAATGAAGTGAAAACATTTGATTTAAATGTTTTGAAAACTTTGCGGAAATAAAAGCTCTTATTTTTTTTAATACAAATTAATGGTTATATTTATAGCCATTTCTTTATTCCTTTTGAATGATTTTTGTGATAATAAATGCATTTCTAAATGTTTTATAATAAAAGTCTGAAAATAATTATAGACATCGAAAGTGTTTCTATAATATCCTCAATAATAGAGTAGTTTTTATCGATTGCTTGAGTAATAAAATGTTTTCTTATAAATCATTTCTTGCCATAAAAACCATTTAAATATACAAAATGTTTTCATAGATCAGAATACTGTGAAAAATAATTGCAAGTTTCAAATTCTTGGACAAGTCTTTTGAGTAATAGCACTTTTTTATTGAACCGATTAGATATCCAGAGCATTTTTCTCAAAGATATAATTATGCAATAATTGATTTAATGGCAAATAAATCTAGTGATTAGAAATGAAATTATCAAATAATTTTGTGAGTAAAGTCATCTGAAAAACCTGTTTATTTGGCTAAGAGTTGAGTTTCGCGCGAAAAGACTGTTTGAAAAACAGTGTAAACACAAGTGTTTTGCTGAAGCCATGCATTCAAAACTTGAATGGTAATCATTATTTTAATAGGTTTGAGGACATACCCGCTGTCTTTTGCTGTATCGGAGCGATGCCCTGAACTTCGGGTTCGATTTTTCATCTAATCTTCTTAGATTTGATTCACTTTTCAGCGCCATTTGGGAGAAGAAGCGCCGGGAGGAACGTCTTAGTCGTGATGCCATCGTCTGTTTGCACACGAAATGAGCCAAACTTTTTTAGTGTAACTGTCAGCAGAAGAGAGCGACCGTTGACTGTCAGTCCCTTAGGCTAACCCTGACTCTGCTCTCACTCAGCCATCACTTGCTCTCTCCGGTCTGACCCAATGGTCGAGAGTTTTGCAGTTTTTTGAAACTTTTTGTACGAATGAAAGGCCCAGACTTTGCAGTGCATTGTTATGACCTCCACTTAATTAGAGAAATGAGCAAGGAGACATTATCTTCCATTGTAAATTATTATAAAAAAGATTTTTAACTTGTAACTATTTTTATAAACATTTTTAGCTAAAACTTCAGGATTTAGTCAACTATTTATTTAATTATTATTTACTTTTATTTATCACTGATATTAAAAATGATGTTATTGTGTCTGAAACAGGAATGAGAAATAAGCTTAAGTCGAAATTAAATGAACTTGATTAAGAAATTGGTCATCCCAACTACATTATTATTTATACTAGATTATACCAGGGTTATTTGGTTATGATTACTTCTGTCACAGCGGATAAAAAATGTTCAGAATTTGGAGAAAAAAAATAAAATTTATTTGTTTTTCAGTTTAATTCAGAGATGATTTGAATTCAATTATAATTATAAACATTTATTTGTATTTCTTGTTGAGGGCTTCCAACTCGTTGTGAGAGATCTCATCGTTGACATTCTTATTCTTGAGAGTCAGTCCCTTTTGTATATACTGTTTTGCTTCTGTGTCCTGTGATTTGGCGATCAGCACTTTGGCCATCCATAAGTGATTCTCCTTCGACTCGGCATTCAATTCGTGAACCTTTTTAAAGGCATTCAGTGCCATATCATAGTTAGCGTCGGGAACCTTTCCATAAACGGTCTGGGCCACTTTCCGTTCGATCCAGCTCAAAGAGGCCACGTTATAACACCACTGGCCGTACATCGATTGCATCAACTGATCATTTGGATTGATTTGAAGTGATATGTCTGCGTGTTCTTTGAACTCTTTGCCGAATTGGATCCGTTCCTTAGTAGCGCTCAGGTTAGCCATATTGCCGGCCGCCGCACAGTACCACTTATGGCATTCACTGTTCTTCGGATCCTTTTTACATGCCTTGTCTGCATAGGACAGGGCCTCTTTGGACATCGACTTCTCTAACTCTTTATTGCTGACCTTTTGGGCCGATTTGGCCAAAAGTATACAAATTTTTGCCATTCGGTACAAGACATCTGCCGACTCCTGTTTCTGTAAATTAGCTTTCATTTGATCCATCAGTTTCTGTTTATCCGAATTGATGTCATCGCAGTCTTTGTCCCACTGTTCAAATGGATTGCCGGACATCTTAACTAACAAACGGATCAAATCGCAAGTGTTTGTCGTCTAATCACTGAATTTCAAATTTCAGTTCAAATGATTCAAAACAAAATTAATTGTTTCATAAATAGACCATGATTAGATCTCGTAACTTAGGTTTATAAATTGTTGTTCTCGATTAAAATCACTATTTTTTTGTAACTAACTATTCTGGTATCATTTGTTACTAACTATACAATCTTTTTCTAATTAATTTGATGGGACTCTCAAATAATTAACTGAACGCGCAATTAAACTCTGAAACCTTAATCCAAATAAAAAATTAGTTCAAAATTGCTTTACCTTTCTCTGTTATTTCTCTATTGTTTGCTATGGTCATCAAAATTAAACACATTTCATTAAATAATTTATTGCAAGAATATTAATCGAAACAAATGGACTTTAATTTACACGATATTGTCAAGATGATCCTCACATGATTTGTGTTAATGGGATTGATTTTACCAAATGTTTTGGAAAACATATTTGTTTATTGACGCTCATTATTTCTTGGTGGTCAAGTGGTCTAGTTACAACAACAATAATAATGGCATCCTTCTTGGTCATCTCATCGATCCTTAAATTATTATTCAATTAATTCAAGGCTTCTATAAATTATGAATTTTATAAATTCATACAAATATATGAAAAAATATTAAATAAAAAACACTTCAATTTTGAGAACAAAACCGAGAATCAAATGAATGAAAGCAATGGAAAGATGTCTAGTGAGGGGTCATTTTTCGGATTATAAGATTTAACTATTCATCTGTTCAACATAGAAGGATAATTTGACATGAAAAGTTAATTTTTAATTTTGTACCACCCTACGGTTCCTAGGGTCTTACAACTGGGTAAACCTTTGATCAAAATAAAGAATGATTTCCAGGTTGAAAACCAGAAAATGATTTATAACAAGGAAATGACATTTGAAGAAGACTGAAGTCACTATTGAATAGTGTTACTCAAAATTCACTAATTATTTCATAATTTGATTGATTAAAAGATTATTTATTATATTATTAATTAATTAAATCACAAATTAATCGATGATTGAGTTAATCAAAGTTTAACACAAAAATACATAAATGTTTTGTTGCACAGAATCAATGGTCTCGAAAGTCCTTAATGTCGTTGAATTATATTTTTTAAAATACTTGTTTTATACATAAATCAAGAATTAATTCAAAATTGCAATAAAGAAAGTTTTCAAAAATTTTCAACAAAAAAACGATTATAATAATGGTTTTGGGAATTTTGAAAAATTTTCTTTTAACCGCGTTCAATAAAGTTTTCAAGCCGTCTTTTCAAATCTTACCACAAACTTCTTGTATTAT